>PITA01000164.1:0-140280 GCA_004023965.1 Spilogale gracilis
ACATATTGAATAGTACTCTTCCAGGGCTAAAGATACTCACATTTTATAATTAAGAACTCTCAAGAAGCAGGTTTGAAATGAACAGGCCCAGGCTCAGAAATGGTTGAACCAAGTGGATGTCCCTGGGGGTGGTTTCAAGCTGGATATCTACATGTCTTTAGGTCATAAATCACTCAAAACCGGCCCACCACTCCATAGCTCCAGAACTTCCATAGCCCTTTTCACATTGTCTGAAGAATCCAGAACTTACCAGAATGTTGGTTAGATTTACTTATGCACCTTTTTAAAATACAAACTCCCTAAGAAATGTGTGGAGGCTTTCATTCACCAACAGTTGAGTGCAAATTCATTTCATCAGTGTGCTTCCTTTCTAACACCTGGCTCTAAGCCATCAGTTCAAACAATAGGATGAAGAAGGGGGGGGTGGAGGAGGGAGGGAGGAAAGGGAGGGGGAAAAAAGCAAAGAGCTCAGAGAGAGAACAAAAGTTTCCTGAGAAGGTCAGAATTTCTGTGTGACAGAGGTAACCCTCCTAATATGTGAAAGGCGAGCTGAGTTCCTAAGAGTGGGGGCCATGAATGGAAGAGCTATGCCAGCCCCCTCTCCCTGGGGGTAAGGTGTAGATCAAGAGGGGCAGGCAGTGGGCCCAAAGAGTCACACCAGCTCAGACATGGAGTTCAAGATACAGGTGCATAAACAGCCCTCCTTTCAAATCTAAACTCAGCTCTTGGCTTGGGGACTAAAACAAGCTGGCCATATTTGAATATTTGCCGGTCTATATAACAGAAGTGTGCTTTTGAGCGAAAAAAGTCACACTTTACCTGAGTATTGTCATCTATAAAATTGTAATAATATAATCTGGGGGGCGCCTGAGTGGCTCAGTGGGTTAAACGTCTGCCTTGGGCTCAGGTCATGATCCTGGGGTCCTGGGATACAGCCCCGGGACGGGCTCCCTCTCCCTCTGCCCCTCTGCTCCACTTGTGTTCTCTCTCTCTTTCTCTGTCAAATAAATAAATAACAATTTTTTTTAATGCTGAAATAATATGATCTGCTTTATAGGATCGTGTGATTATCCAAAGGTCACTCTGCAGGATGGCAGCAGAGGTGGCACGAGAAGTTGTCTCTCCTGTCCCTGGTCTATGGTCTGTTGTGTGGTGTGTGTGTGTGTCTGGGTCTGTCTCAGTGGTGTCGAATGAGACGACCTTCAAACAGTCCCCCTGTGCTGAACAAGAGTGTTCTGCAATAGCATCAAACTCTAGATACGTGTCCTCTCGATCTCCATTCCTGCCTGCCTACCTGAAGCAAGGCGAGATGAAATTTCTTATCACTAAGAACTCTTTTCTAATTCTCAAGACTATGACCAGATGGTAGGAACAGCTGAATCTCCTTAGAAAAATTGGTAAGAAAAGGCAGGAAATAGACGAATACAAAAATAATTTTCAAACTTTCAGTACAGAAAAAAAAAACTGTACAGAAGAGAGTAAAATCTATGCATTAAGAAAACAAATTATCAGAGCCAAAGTTGATGGGAAGGAGAGTTCTGAGGGGGCTGTGAGGGACAATGCCCGCGGTGCCACAACGAGGGGCGAGCAGAGCTACAGGTGAAGGGAAGGCAGGAGTCCGCCGGACAGTCACTAGAGGGTCAGGAGGACACGCTTGCGATCCAGTGACCTTCAACCACTTAGCAAATGAATGAACATCACGCTGCCTCTGTGGTTACTAATTATTGCTCCTTCCTTTTGGATATATTTGCCACATAAAATCTTTTCCTTTGGGAAGAAATGATTGCTTTCTAGTAGTGCGTATGCTTTGGTGCACCTAATTGAATGGAAATAGAAAGAAGGAAATGGAATAGAATAGAAATGGGAACAGGTGCTGGAAGGGCTTGAGAAGAGATCTTTGCTGAGCACCTGCTGAGTACCAGGGAACACAACAAGAAGCCATCAGCACTCCTCCAGTGCCCTAATTGTCACATGTTCTGCAAGAGTCACCCCCATTGCACAGTGAGAAGACCGAGACTCTAAAAGAAGTGGCTCACTCAGGATCAAGGCATGAGGGAAGATCTGGGACGCCAAGGCTCAGGATTCATTTGTGTCAGAAGAGGCTGATTGAATTCTTTTCTCAACATGGATAAAGATGATTCTGAGGGGACTTCGCACAGGGCGCAGCGATCTGCGTTCTCAACTGTCTCCACATTGCTTGGCTTAGTCCTTGGCTCCCGACAGTGATGGGAAGTCTGGGCCTCAACAGCCGGTTTCCTAGCACCCTCCTGCCACCTTCTCTCCCCCTTGGCCTACAAGTTCAAATGCAGGCACTAGCCCCCCGGGGCAGTCGGCGAGGTCAGCGAGCCACCAGCCAAGCCGAGTCCTCGGCAGCCGAGTTCTCCGGGTGCAGCTCTGGCAAGGAAACAAGTGCTAATTATTCCACTTCCAGCATCCTTCGGAAACAGCAGCGACTGTGTGCTGAGAACCAGCCAGGGCAGCCTGCTCGGATCCTCGGTTACTGAAGTTCTTGCTCAGAGGAAGTCGTGGCAGGGCAGATGCCCGTGCGTGGGGGGCGCGGGACTGCAGCCTAGTCTCCCCGTTTCCTGCCTCTCTCCTCTCTTCTGCCTTCTTTTCTCTTCTCCTCTCAACTCTTCACATCTAGGATTCCAGCCTCCCTGTGTCTTTCTTTAACAAGCCATTGGTCTTCCCACTTCCTTTCATTTCTTTCCCTTTTTTCTTCTTCCCTCCCCTCTTCTCTCCCTTCTTTTTTCCCTTCTTTTCACCTTTTCTTCCTGCTTGCTTTCTTGCTTTCTGAGAGCCCACCACTATAGTGTTCGGACACAACCCATGACCTAGTTTTACCAAAAAAACGAAAAGAAAAGAGGCCTGACCATAAATATATTTTTAATATTCTGAAGATCTTGGTTTCTTAGGAGCCAAGTGCTGCACCCTCTTCTGATTATGGAAAAGACTTAGATCTCTGGGGGCGCCTGGGTGGCTCAGTTGGTTGAGCGACTGCCTTTGGCTCAGGTCATGATCCTGGAGTCCAGGGGTCAAGCCCCACATCAGGCTCCCTGCTCAGCAGGAAGCCTGCTTCTCCCTCTCTCACTCCCCCTGCTTGTGTTCTCTCTCTAGCTGTGTTTCTCGCTGTCAAATAAATAAAATCTTTAAAAAAAAAGAAGAAGAAGAAGAAGAAGAAGAAGAAGAAATAAGAAAGAAAGAAAAGACTTAGATCTCCAGATCTCAAAACTTGGGTGTCTCAGAGACCATCTACCCAGTGGATGCCTGAATTGCCTTGGCAACACCCCCCTACAGGTACCCCCCAAGGAGCAGTCAAGAGGGCTCGGATGTGGTAGAGGAGGGTGGAGAGATGAGGGAGAGGCAGCTCGGTACAGCACCCAGCTCACCCTGGAGGACTGGAGACTCCGCTGAAAGCAGCCAGCTCCAAGATGGCGCCTTTGCTGAAAATTAATGAGTCCTTAGAGAAAATCTGAGAGATAAGAAATGCGTCATGGCAAAGCAAGCTGAACACATGAAGTGGGCCTGGGTATTCTGTGGGGTTCCATGGTAATGGAGCAGGACATCATGGTGGAAGATCCTCATTGAAACGGCCCTTGCCCATCCCTGATTTTACAGAGGAAGAGAAGAAGGGAAAGGTAAATGTCAGTTACTCGCAGAGCCAGGGCTAGAACCCAAGTCCTATGATAGTAATTACTACGTTAGCCCCTTGCACGCAGTGACCTCCCTAAATAGAGCAGGCTCGTCTACCACTCAGACACACATGGCAACTTCCTTCCTCCACCATACCCTCCTACACATCCTGTCTCCTGCTGCCTCCTCCCCCCTCCTTCTGCCTGAACTCCCCTTAGTTCTCTGTATCTTTGTTGCTCAGATCTACTCATGACACATGTGGGCTTTCCAGACTAGGGACCAGACTTACGTCCCAAACAGCAAGGAAGAACGCTGCGGTCACATGAAAAGGCAGGAGGCTGTCCCGGGTCAGCACTTCCATGGAGCTCCAGCTGCCCCACCCATGAAATGGCGAGGTGCCAGATCCTGCTTTGGTTCCCTCGCCGTGGGTGCAGGGACAAACGTTGGTCTCTAAGACCCTACATGTCTAGATGCATGGGCCTGGATGGCACTTAGGAGATCATCTTCCCCAGCACGGTTTGGAACGGAAAGACAAAGCCCAGAGAGGGAAATGACTGGCCCAGAGTCACATATCACTGAATGATGAATCTGCACTAGAAGCACTCAGTCTCTCCTCCCTGTCTCTGAGAACTCACCACTGTGCAAGGGACAGGAGTAGGTAGCAAATGTTGCTTTAATTTGGTTATTCCCTCATCCTTCTCTTGTCCCCTCCTCCCCTTCCTTCTCATTAGATTAAAGTAATTTATATGGACTTTGTGCTTTTTTTCCTGTGATTTTTTTTTCTAATTTTAGTTAGACCTACAGATCTATAATTTTTCTCTTTTCATTCATGCCTGTAAATGCTCTCAAAGGGGTTCTGAGATCCTTTCTCTGGCCCTCTTCCCTCTTTTCTTCCCATTCTAGACAGCTTGGGGACGAACCTCTATGAATGACTTCCTCCATCCTCTTCAGATTCTGAGTGGGCTCACACAGGACTCCCCGCAGGATGGAAGGAGTCCTAAGGAGCCAGATGCCCTCCCAGCCAGGCTGCAGACCCCCCCACCGTCGGCACGGCCCCGGTGTGCTCATGGGGAGGGGTGGGACCCGCAGAGAAGAGCCAAGGAAGTTGAAGGTGGCAGAGTAGGCGCTTCCCATTCTCTTTCGGGCTGTGTGGGTATGAAATGTGCAGTTGGGCTGGCCAAAGACAAAAATGGAATATTTGCCTACAAATTCCAGAGGATTAAAGCCATTAAAAAATATATATTCTCAGTTCTGGGCCAATGAGAGAAGCAATCTTCTTGCCTTCCTCCAGAGATGATTCTCAGGGCTTCTTTCCCTCTGGGGGCAGCGTAGGCAAGAAGGTGTAGGGTGTGAAACAGAGCAGGGTTGAGCTCTGAGGTCAGAGAGACTGTGATTCCAACCCCACTCTTTCACCCGCAGGCTGGGGGACCCCGGGCACAGGCAGTCAGCAGGCATGAGTGCCCCAGGACCACCGCTCACAGTTGTTGAACTTGGGGAGGCGATTTAACCTTGGCAAATCTCCATTTCCTCACATACATAATGAGGGTGATGACACCTACTTAGCAGAATTGTTATAAAAATTAGAAATGATTGACATAGTACAGAATAATTGTTGCTGTCCTGATTATTACGATGATCATTACAGAGGAGAGAGGGAGGGCTGTTCGAAATCATCCTCCATTTAAGTGGGATTGTTCTGGCCAGGACCTGGGCCGGCAGTTCAGCTGGGCACAGTGAGCCTTGGGCTTCAGCAGGAGAACTTGCTGTATTCGAGCTGTGTGTCTGGAGGGAAGCACCCAGAATGCTCACCAGATGGGTGTTGTATAAATAGCATCTTTGCCACGCTGTGGTGGCTGTCCAAATTTCCTTACCAAGAAGTAGGTTGTGTCTGTCCTTCTCATTGCCCCAGGCTCTCCCCTGGCTGCATGGCCCCCGGGTCACCCTCAGACTTGTCCCCACTGCAGGGACTCCCCGGGCAGTGGGTAGCTCCCCGCCGCTGCCTCCTCAACCACCTCTTCCATCAAGAGAGCAGCACCAGGGATCCGGCACCAATCACAGCCCCGTCCAAGTTAACAGGCGCGTCTCCATCTGGCCCCAAGTCTTCTGTCTGGGACGCGGCCACCCACACTATTCTCCTCCTATCCGCCAGCCGGGCTTGTGATGATTCAGCTCAGCCGGGTGCTGCAGGACCCGCTCTCCTCTCCTCCAAGGCCGGGAGGCCTGTCTGATGAGTGAGCAGGAAGTGTGGGCCGCACAGCGCGACCGTCTCGGAGTCCTGGAGAGCCCACTCACATCCGCGAGGTTGGGGAAACTTCTCTCCTGTCATCATTTTTAGCCTTGGGAGTTCACATTATCTTTGTGAGATGAAGCACAGGGAGGCCGAGAGAGGGAGGCCGGGTGGCGTCTGGTTCTGGTTTTGTCACTAGTAATGGTGTGACCTTGAATATTATGTTCATTTACACCCTTCCGAGACTCAGTTTCCTCATCTGTACAATGGAAATAGTACCTCTCTTCCTGGAGGGGGTTGTTGCAGACTCCAAAGACACGACCATATGAAAGACTAGTGTCAACTTCAAAACACCCGTGTTTAATTGTCATAAACTCCCTACCCCACACTAAAAAGATAATATTTTATCCCCAAACTATCCCTTTAAGATTGCAGGTGACTGCCAGTTGGAGGCAGGGCTTGTGACCAGGGTTTCGGACGTTGGAAAGAGAGAGAAGGCTGAAAGTCTTCGAGCAAGTGGGGGATGCATTCTAGATTTCTGCGATTCCATAAACAGAACCTTTCTTTCCCACTTTTCTTGCTCCCCACTCTCCCAGCATCCCTCTTCGAGGAGACTCCGAGAGTCCACTGCAGATGCTGGGAAACAGTGATGTGAAATCTGCAAGGAGCCGAGCAAGTAAAAGGGAAACAAAGCCACACTGAAATATGGTGGGTGTGGCATGACAGTGTCAGATTCGGGGAGCCCAAGGAGAGTGAAGGGGTCAGCCTCGTGTGGGCGGTCTCTGGAAGCCTCGTGAAAGAGGTGATATCCTCTCTGTGTAATAGGAGAAAACACAAATTCAGGAAGCTTGGATGACTTTTCTCAGGTTGGAAATCAGTACGTGCTGTAGCCTGGAGTCAGCCCAGTTGCATCGGGTTGCAGAGATGATTCTCTTTCCATTACCACCATTTTGAAAAACTTTGGGAGCAAAGGGTGAAAGTGTGATGCTATTTAAATTAAAAAAAAAAAAAAAAAAAAAAAGCTTTTTCCTGTGTCAAGATTCTTGGAGTAAGGAGGTAATAATTTTCTTCATAACCTTCTTGTTCACTAGCAAGAGCCTTTTATTCTGCGACCCTTACTGTCTTCCATTGAGACTCCAGGGGTTACTGACATGGCTGTCCTGAGACTATCCTCTCCTCCTCCCCGTCTTTCCCACTCACGGACGTGCTGCAGGCTCCGATATCTACCGGTCACAGGGCAGACTCTTGAGCCCCACTGAAGCTCTATTACCCGCATTCCCCTCAACCTAACCCTCTGCAACTCTCTCCCAAGTTCACCCAACCACACTCGATCTCTGTCCTTCTTTCCTGAGGTGCCAGTAGCAGGTGCAAGGAATAAAAAGAATGTAACCCTTGGAGTCACAGGACCTGGCCTCAGTTCCCAACTCTGCCATGAACAGTCATCTGTCAACTTGAGAAAATTCCCTGGGGCCTTTGAGCCTGTGTCTCTTTGTCTATAAAATGAGAACACGAACATTGACCCATAGGCTTGATGGGAAGCTTAAGTGATGTTATTTATTACCAAGAGCCTGGGGAAGTGTAACATTTCTGACTGTTATCAATATAGAGGGAAATCCATCGTAGGCTTCTGATATGGAATCAGCATTTTTTCTTTCTCTCTCTCTCTTTTTTTTTCTCCCAGCTTTACTAAAATATAATTTACATATAACATTATGTGAGTCGAAGGTAGGCACCTGATGATTTGATGCGTGTACCTACTGCAAAATGGTCACCACAAGAAGGTTAACACCTTCCTTGCTCACATAGTTACTGTTTTTGTGTGTGATGAGAACTTTTAAGTTCTACTCTCTTAGCAACCTTCAAGTATGTGATCTAGTTTTGTTAACTATAGTCACGATGCTATAGTTAGATCAGTACAACCTTCCAGTTGTAAGCTCTTTTTCTTTCAAGGCAAGGCCATGCTGAAATCCTTCAATTTTATCTCTTTTGAAATGATCGTATCTGGCAGATACCTCTTGCCCCTTAAGCTCTGGACATGTAAATCCATTCAATCTCCGACCTGCCTGCTTCCAATGAGTGCATAATTTTCTCTTCCTCCTTCTCCTCCTCTCCTCCTTCTTCAACTTTTCCTCCTCCTTTTCGTTCGGTTTCTTCTCCTTTTTTCTGCAAAATGCATTTCTTTTTTCCAATGAAGAGTTCCTCCTCTTCATTGGAAAAGATATAAGTTGGTTGGAGCCCAAGAACACATTTGGAATGAGGTTCAGTGAATACATGCTGGGACATTTGGGCCCAATATCAAGAATGATCGCCTCCAGCACAGTCTAGACTGCAGACTGGGATTCCAAGGGGAAGTGGTGGTAGCAATGCTGCCTGAGTCATTGAGCCTTCGGGCCAGGACCTGAGTGAGCAGCCTGCGTCTTCCTTCTCAGGAATGCTCGCTGGCTGGCGGGGCCAGGCGCAGGATAACTTTAGGGAGGCAGGCTCTGTATCTCCCTTCTTCGAATCTTCCTTGCATTTGTATTACATGGCAGCTAGCTGTGCTTTTTTCTGTGTGGTTTCCCTGGAGGATTTAGCCAAAACGGAGAAGCCACCCCTTGTGAGAAGTGCTAAGCTTACCTTGAAACTGAGGAAAGGGAGAGCACACATCTCTACCCTCCTGTGAGAAGCCGGATAACTAGCATGGTTCACTGAACCCATCTTAGCTCCATTGTGCATCTGGGGGGAAAGCCTGTAGATTTCCTTTCAACACGGTAGTAAGAGGTCAGGAAGGCAGGTTTAATTGCAGTGTCCACCACCTTAGGCTAGAGACCAGCCTTCCCTGAGCCTGTTTTCTAAACTGCAGAAAATACATAATAATGCTCCATTTTGTTGAATCCAAGCTGCCATTATTTTCTGCACTTCTAAGAAAGAGAAAAGAAAAAAACTTCTGCCAATTATACCGACACACTATTGACAATAAAATACATCCTGAAATCAGAGATGTTAGAGTGTTAAAAAGCGGGAGGAGGTATGTTAGAAGAAATTAAATGTAGCACCTATCTCCGAGGGGCTCCTATGAAGATTAATTAAGATCGTGCATCTGAAAGTGTTTTGAAAAGTGTCACGTACTGTAGATATGCTACTATGTGTAATAGAGACACCACATTGCGGTAGAAAAGCCTGGGATGTGAGATCCCTCAACCTGGGTTCGCATTCCAGCCACGTGATCTTGGGCAACGGCTTTCGCCTAGTAGATCTCAGTGTTCTGCTCTGTAGAGAAGTCGTGATCCCTGCTCCGCTCTTGTCACAAGTGTGGGGTCACAAGGATATGCAGGGCATACTTTTCCTAAAAGCTTATTATCTGAAATCCGTAATTAACTGAGGATCCTGTGTGTGTATTTGTAAATCTGAGAGCCCTGTGTAAACCACAGGGATCAAAAAATGTAAGGCAAATATCCGGGTCACTCTGAGTCATGGGATAGACACGTGGTTCAAAGGGCAGAATTAAAGGTGAATTGAGGATAATCTGAGGCTAGGGATTCTTTTTTTTTTTTTTCAGAGTATTTATTTACTCACAAGAGTCAGAGATAGAAAGATGATAGATAGATAGATAGATAGATAATAGATAGATAGATAGATAGATAGATAGATAGATAGATAGATAGAGGCAGAGGGAGAAACAGGCTTTGCAGGGAGCCTGATGCAGGGCTCGATCTCAGGACTCTGGTATCACGACCTGAACTGAAGGCAGACACTTAACTGAGAGAGTCACCCAGGTTCCCCCAGGCTAATAATTCTTATAAGCTTCTTGTGAAGAGTCAGAGAAGGAGTGAGAGGATGATTCTGACAGTCAGCGTGGAGGGGGGAGCCAGAAAGACAAGATTCCACCTCTGAAGGTTGAAAGTTTGGGTGGTAGAATTCAGGCATTGCTCTGGTGGTGTCTTAGGAAAAGCCGGAAGCAACAGACTCCAAACAAATATCTCAAAAAGAAAGAAAGAAAGAAAGAAAGAAAGAAAGAAAGAAAGAAAGAAAGAAAGAAAGAAAGAAAGAAAGAAAGAAAGACCAAGTGAGCACTACTAGCAGGAGGAGAACTTAAGAATTGCATTCAGAACATATTTGAATGTTTTTCAATAAATGAAGGAAAAGTTGTAAATTATTCATTTATTATTTTTGTAAGATTTTTAAATCTCTGATTTCTTTTTATTATTTTGTCTCAAGTTTTTGTATCCATAAAGAGGCTTCTCCTCCTCCCTGGTAAGCAACTTCTTTTTTGCAAATGAGGTCTCAAACCACACCAAATTTGCAGATGTAAAGCTCATTTCTCCCTTTTGGGTCCCACTGGCTAGAATCCGAGATCGGCTCTGGGCTTAATACTACTACCTTGTTCCGAGGAGAAGGCAGAGTGTGTGTGGCACTAGGCTTGTTTTGACTCTAGGAGTTGCTAAATTCAGGTCTTTGATATTTGACCATGTTGCTGAGCTATTGAAATAGACTTGGATTTCAGTCAATAAGAAATGAATGGCATTTGTATTTTCTCAGAACACATTCATACCTGTGAACTAGGTAACCTGGGGTCACAGTTCCTGCCTTACCAGTGGGAAGACTGAGTCCCAGGGCCATAAAGTGCTAGCCCACGCTCCCACAGCGGGTTGGTAAGAGCTGGATGCCAGCCCTAGGTCCCCTCCTTCCCCACTAGCTGTCTTGGCACTTCAGTTAAACCATCTGGGTCTCATTGCCTCATCGAGGAAACATGATGAGTACTGCCGATGTGCAAAGTTATTTGTGCAGATCCTGTGAGATAGTAGGTATGGGAGGGTATTATAAACTACAAAATGGCATATCAATATTAGCAATCCTTACATACTTAGTTTATGGGCAGAACTGGGAGAAGAATCTCAATATTTTTAGATGAAGCCTTTATTCCCTATTTTCAACATATACACACCCTCACATAGGTAGAAGAACGAGTTTTCCAAGATTACAGCTTGTTCCTATGTTGAGATTTCTATCCCTTTCTTTGAAGGCGGGGAATGCTAACTGTGACTTTCAGATGCCCTCGGATGAGATGGGGTGGGGTGGGACAATCCCCTTGGGTGACAGATCCAAGTGCATGTCATAAGGAGAAGCTACAGAGAAAGATCTTTAAGGGCACTTTGAATCTTAAATTATATTTGCATATTGAGGAGGAGGGCTGTGTGTTAAGAGTAAACTATTAAGAGCGATAGACATTCAACACCTTTTTCAGCCCAATGTACATTTTGTTAAGAAAAACAGAAAAAAAACAACAACAAGAAATGTTGGAAATATGAAAGCTGACTGCCAATGAGCAAGACCAGCTTCCAAAAACTACATGTGGAAAACAATATTTTCACTTAACCAAACAGGTATCATTTTTCTAGAATTTGCATTATTGAAAATATGATCTAGATATGGACACTTAAAACCAGAAGAAATCTTGACTAATCATGTAAACCAAGACTCGCATTTTTCAGATTTTGAAAACAAAGTCCAAATAGAAAGAGATTTTGACAGTCCCTCATAGCAAATAAGGAAAGAGCCAGAAACAGAAGCTATATAGCTTGGCTCTCAGGATCATTATTTTTTAAGTGTACCAAGCCCTTCTTGCCTTTATGTGGAACTTGTGTGCATTTTCCTACCTGAAAAATAGATTGCTTCTTCTTTGCATTCCTTGTCCAAGGAGTGACGATGCAGCGATAATGCACCAGCATTATACCGTGGGTATCAAAATTATCTGAAGGTGACTCCTATGTAGTGACTTTCTCAATGAAACTGTCCTCATTGACAATGAGTTCTCATGGTCCCTGTATTCTTACTGAGACAGAAGGAAAACAGCTCCATCTGAGGAGCTCCATTGTTGTGGCTAGTATTTCCTGTGGCCCAGAAACTTCTAGAGTGATCAGCTGACCCACAACGTTGTTACCTTCTTCAACATGCTCTAGTTCTCAGGGTGGTGCTCTCATTTGAATCATGACTTTGCTTATTTTTTTAAAGATGTATTTATTTATTTTAGAAAGAGAGTGCTTATGTGAGTAGGGAGAGGGGCAGAAGAAAAGAGAGAGAGACTCTCCATGAGGCTCAGTCTCATGACCAATGAGATCATGACCTGAGCCAAAACCAAGAGTCAGAGGCTTAACCAACTGAGCCACACAGGCACCCCTGAATCACATCTTTAAAAGATTCTGGCTCGGGCACCTGGGTGGCTCAGTGGGTTAAGCCTCTGCCTTCCATTCAGGTCATGATCTCAGTGTCCTGAGATGTTGGGCTTTCTACTCAACAGGGAGCCTGCTTCCTCTACTCTCTCTGCCTGCCTCTCTGCCTACTTGTGATCTTTCTCTGTCAAATAAATAAATAAAACCTTAAAAAAATAAAATAAAAAATAAAAGACTCTGGCTCTATTTACTTTACGCAAAGGTTGGATAAAGAACCATCCAGGGTTGTAGAGATTAGCTAGAAAGATTATCTGTTGGTAAAACAAACAAACCTACACAAATTACACAAATGCCCCATAGATGAAAGTGTCTGGGACAGCCTAAAGTCAGATCTCAATGTGAGAAAAAAAGGTTGATTATACCTTGGCAACTGGATTCTAATATTAGACAATGGAAATCATGTACCCAATCTTCTTCTTCTTTTTCTTTTTCTCCTCTTCCTCCCGCTTCTTCCTCTTTTTCTTCTCCTTCTCCTACTCCTCCTCCTTCTTCTTCCACTCCTTCCCCCTGCCCTTCTCCTTTTCCTTCCTCCTCTTCCCCCTCCCCTTCTTCTCCCCTCCTACCTTCTCCTCCTACCACCTCCTCCTTCTCATCCCCCTTCTCATTGTTGTTGTCCTTGTTCTTCTTCTTGTTCTTAGCCTCCTCCTCCTTCTTCCCTCCCCCTTCCTCCTAATCTTCTCCTTCTTCTCCTCCTCCTCCTTCTTTCTCTTCCTCCCTTCTCCTACTCCTTCTCCTTCTCCTTCTTCTTCATCGTCGTTATCATCTTCTTCTCCTGGAATTCTAGAAACTCACAGTAAAGATTGTATTCTCAGTTTGTATGTATGGCTTTTTCCAGCTATGATCTAGGAAGAGTGTAATGGTCACTCCATTTTGCCTTTTACCTTGAAATCAAGGAATTGAGTTCTAGCTTTGCTATGCTTTAGCTTGAGCTTCTTGGAAGCATTTTTAAAGTTAGTCAATACTAAAAAAAAAAAAATAGGTAGAATAAGGTGATAAGTTATAAGGATTACTGAATGAACTAGAGAGAAAGAAGTAATATAATAGACTGTAATACCTTATCTTCCTACCTATACATTCTCACACATTTTCTGTAAAACTATTCTTCCATTTTTGTTTAATGCTGGTGAGACTGTCCATAATATTTCCCATTCCCCTCTACTGAGGTTGGCACCTGAGCAATTGCTGGCTACTAAGAATGTCCCTCTGCTCTTGGATCCATTAATTGGTTCAGATATAATCAAGGGGCTCAAACAGAACCAATAATATTCTTCTTTGGGATGACTATATGCATATAGGGAGAGAAAATACTTCTTTCTTCTGGGAAGTGTAAATCTAGGGCTATCAACAGTCATACATCACTATTGGAGGTCAATTAGGGCTAATGAAGCCAAGCAGAGTAAGCAGAGTGGAGAAACAAAGAGGGAAAAGACAAGAGAGCAAAGCCTGGTGTTCTTGTTTAAGTTCTCAGACCTAGACTTATTGGAAGTGAAACAAAAGGGAATAGCCCTGTCAGTTTGAGCTCATTGACCTGCTTAAACCTAAAGCTTGATGTATCCAAAGATTTTCAGTAAATTATATTGTTTCTGTTGTCAAATAATTTGAGTAGAGGTTTTGCAATTATGGATAAAGATTTTCTGAATAACAGAGGCAACCTGGATCAAGTTAGTGGATTAATCAAAGGAACCTTATCTTCAAGTGAAATTTTACATGGTGACCCAGTATTAAAAGAGACAAAATGACACCACCAAAGGTGACATGGTGATGAGTGGAGCCCAGCTTGAGCACCTTTGCAGCTTCAGAGTAGGCCCTGAAGCATTTCTGTGGGACCCAAGTGCTTCAAGTCACCAGGTATAAATCATCTATGTGGTGTTGACTCTAGAGCTCATTAGATTATTAAATTAGTGAGGGCAGCGAGCATATCTGTCTTATTCTCTCCCATATCTCCACATCTCAGTGCCTAGCACTGTGGCTGGGAAGTAAATGTACAATAAAATTTATATCGAATAAATGATGCAGTTGCGTCCTATTTTTGTCTCCTTCACTAAGTGACATATTTCCCTTCTTAAGTATGAATTTCTTCCAAAGCTGCTGAGAGGTTTAGCTGGAACATGATGTGTATAGTATCTAGCATGATCCCTTTCCACCTAGTGCCTCCCAGGAACTCTGTAGATGTCTGTTGCATCTAGTAGATTACACAGGGGATTTGGGATCAGGAGGCCTACTTTGTAGACCCAGGTTCAGGATGGTGTGATTTTATGCAACTTCCTCTCTTCTTTGCACCTCCATTTCCCCATCAGAAAATGAGGGAGGTGCGTTAGATGAGCCCTGAGATTCCTTTCAAATCTACCATTCCATGGCTTAGTATAGAGCAGGATATTGATGACTCACACAGCAGGATAAACAAGTTCTCCTAATGTGCAGTCTGCTAAAGTAATGAGCAATGAGTGGAACTCTTTCTAAACAGAAAAAATTTTCACACCAGACAGAGTCCAAAACCTCTGAGGGTTAAATAAGGGGAACTATAATACTAAGCAGATGAATTCTCTGAAATAACATTGCAACACCTCCTGGCATTCCTATCCGTGTTTCCATAGGATCTCTCCTGAGTGATTGAACTGCTTTGCGTGGGGACACCTGAGGTCACCTCCAGCCCTGGCCCTGGCCCCACTCAGCCCAGAAACCTTTGCATATTGGGAACATGGAACATCCGGAGACTTCCTAGGGAAACCATGGATTCATCTACTGCCAATTGGTAGTCATGCTTCCTTTCTCTTTCCTCTTAGCACATGTTTGATTCCAAAGATTGCAAGGGTTCATAAGAAGCAAATTAAGATAGAGAGACTGAAACTGGCCATATAAAAACCACAGAATGCCATTATTGCATCTTTTGAATGACTTATTCCATGTAAATATCACAGTAGACAAATAAGGTAGGTAACATCATCCCCAAATTACAGATGAAGGAACTGAAATACAGGGAAGTAACTTTGATAACATTCTGCTTCTAAGAGGTAGAGCCAAAATTCAGACCAATGGCATCTTATTGCCCTCCTATTCTTTCAACTCCATCATGTCTAAGGGATGGGAAGCTATGTTTTCTTTTAGTAAATGTGAGAACATAAGCATTTTGAAAAACAGGATGAATCTATTTTTTCCAAGCGATATGATACAGGCAACATAACCTGAGTCTTGGTGAAAGAAGATCAGTTGTTAGACTTGGGATCCAGAAGGAAAGACAACCCAAGAGGACAAGATTCTACTTGAGTAATTCTACCTGAGCTGATAATATAGGATGGAATCTGTCCTAAATGTTCCGGTTTGATTTTGCCCAATCTGGGCTGTCCTCTGCAACGTTCTATAACAAGAGCATCTCGAAACTAGAGGGTGAGGTCCGGCTCTCACAAATCCAGTAAAAAGAGTTACATAATCTCTTTTGGCAGAAATTTTAATCCTAGGAAATCAATAAAGGCTCAAATTTAGAGGCATCTTTCCAGAATGCCTTTCCAGATGATCTCAGTCCTCATGGAACTGTCACTCTTTATTAAGCTTCTATATTCTCTGGCAGGGTATGCCACCCATGTCAATGCTGAGCACACACTCGTTGGGACTTTGAAGGGACTGTGAAATGTGATCAGATAAAATTTATGTCTATGTCTGTGACAAAATTGATCCTGAAAATATTGCTTATCATATTACCATATGCTCTTTATAACACCTGAGGGAAAAAATTGTCAGAGTTTGATGACAGAAAAAGTGTGTTTTTCATGATTAATTCATGAATTTTATTTACTCAGACACAGCAGATTTTGAATTGTTACAGCTTTGTGCAGCGGCAACTGAGAGCATACAATAGTCACCTAAGGAGGGACCTTCTGATAGTTTTATCTAAAAATGCTTATCTACCTTCTTGCTTCACATATTATTACTCACCCTTCAGGACTCTGTATGGCCATATTTTTTTTCAGTGAGTCCTGCTTCACCTCCTCCTAGGCTAGATCAAGATTTAATGCCTCCAGCTTACCTGTGTTATAGAAATTCTCAAGGAGTGTTGTGACTCTTTCTCGGCAGCTTCCCCATCATACTCTGAGTTCCTTCTGTGCAGGAATGATGTATCCTTCATGTCTACATTTTCTAAACAATGCATGATGCAGAAGAAATCACCGGGGATATTTGCAGATTTAATGTCTGACTCAATTGATATACAGAGGAAGGAAGGGAGGGAGAGAGGGAGGAAGGGAGGGATGGAGGAAATGAAGAGAGTGGGAGGTCAGAATTAAATTTATGTTCAATCCCAAAAATGATTACCCTCGAGTTTTCGGCTATTTACTTTTTCTTCCTCAATCCTTTTTTTTTTTTTTTCTTTTAGCCATGGTGGTCATGTTTTGTTTCTGAGGTTGGATGAGTATCCAGGGTTTTGTAATAAAATTTCTGCACATTCTTTAAAATCTGAAAGATTTCATAAAATGTCTTTAAGACCTCTCCCCTCCACTCACACATGTATGCACATGCAGGTGCAGCAGTGACTCCAACATCTTCCTCTATCCTTTTATTCTTTGGTTTCTATTCTCAAAGTTGTATAAAAATATTTTATTAAGAAAGAGTAGAGGGGCACATGATTAGCTCAGTTCGTTGAGGTTCCAACTCTTGATTTTGGCTCAGGTCATGATCTCAGGGTCCTCAGATCAAGCTCGGCACTGAACTCTGAACCTAGTGCAGAGTCTGCTTGAAATTCTCTCTCTCTCCCTCACCCTCTGCTCCTCCCCCCACCCTGCTTGCTCTCTCTTGGAAAAAAAAGAGTAGACTGATATAAGTAAATTCATAAATAAAATTACACGTAAGATCTCTGTGGAGTCACTTAGCTATAATAATACCAATATGATTGACAATTCTGCTAACCCCAGGACTCACTATAGCCCGGAATCACATTCATGTGAACTGTTGGGACATCTGTGTCCTGGGAGGTAAATGGACTATAGGGAAACAGAGTCAATAACCTTTATGGATCAGAACTGCAAAACTGTACCTTGTATCAAAGAGGCAACTACAATTTTCAAGCCCTTCTCCCTGCTTCCCTGCTGGTGGAGTGGGGGAGAGGAGGAATTAATGCCTTGGGACAGTCTACAACTAAGCAGTTCAAACTAAGAGGGAAGGCAATTGCACTTGTCAGCCTGGCCTTCCTCCTGGCCTTGATGTCTGCAGTCTGTACCCCCACCCCCATCCCGTTCAGGCTAACTCCATTCACAGCATGTTTTAGAAATCAGCAAAAACAGTTGTCAATACTCCAGTTTCATAAATCACACTTGGGCCTGGAGAGTCTAAGTGATTTAGCCAAATTCACATATTGAAAGAGTCTCAGCACTGGAATACGAGCCATGCTTTTCTCATCTCTCATTCATTATACTGCCTCTTAACTGCCAAGGGCCCCTGAAATTTCTGTGGGACTCCATGATATGGGTTCTTAAGTCCAAGGTTCTGCTCTCATGTTGGATGGTTTAAGACCTACAGAGACATTTCCCACAGGGGTAGGTCAGAATGCCATTTGTGGAGGATGATACATGTGTGACTTAGAAAAGCTGGTTTAGTAACATAGCAAACGTATATTTAGAGAGATAAGCCTTTTAGAAATATATTAGCTTAATGCAGTTGAACAAGTGTCCTTGTTAAAATGAAGTTAACAAAAATCTCATCATGAAAATAAACTCATGGGGAAAATACCAGAAAATCCAGCTTGATGGATGGGGTGCAAAGACTGCCAAGCTTTGTCCAAAGGAATATTATCCTTCGAGAAGATACTCTAGCAGGAATGGCCTCCTATTTATACTGCACTGAACATCCTCAGGCCATTACTCTAAGTATCTCAATAGATTTCGAACTGGCACTGGTGAACATTGTAAAAGTAATTTTAAAAAACTCTTAGTTTCATTTAGATGACTTTGAAATTATTCTCTAGAATATGATCCCTGGCACAAAGCTCTCCAGCTGCTTCAGCTTTGTGATGATCCAGTAGTCTGTTAAACCCAGTGTTCGTTCTCTCCACAAATATTGGTTGATGGCCACTTACTGATGTAGCATGGTGCCTGCTTGAGATGCCCATAATTTCTAGGTTTAAGTCCCTTAAATGGTATGAAGAATTCAGATACTGAATGAGATCATGGCTGCAGTTTAGTCTTACAACTTTGTACAGCACCCCAGGTGCCTGCTAGATTCAATATGGCGAACAAACTTCCTATGTCACAAAGAGAATGGTTGGTAATCTTTAGAAAGGATGCTTTCTTCTACTCACCAGTTGTTCCTTGTTGTTCTCCCTCCAACCATCCTCCCCGCAACTGTCCTTCCTCTCTACCTTGGCATTATCATCTCAGCTGTGAGATTAATATTAGGCCCCTGTGCTCTGAATAACTGTGTTCCATGTATTTCTCTGCCTTGACCCTGAGAATTTTTCTGATCTATCTTCAGTTATTCAACACTCATTGGATGGGGATTGACTGTGCTAAGACCTATGTGTGTCCTTAGGCCGGTGGCAGCTCAAGCACAGCGTCCTGGAAGAGGTGACTGCAGAGCCCTGTCTTGAAGGTTGATGTGAGAACAGCTTCTTTCCTTCCCTGACTTTCAGTGTCCTCAATCATGCAAGGAAGGGGTCAAATTAGATGATTCTTAGGTTTCTTTGCCATCCAAGTAGCAAATATTTAAAGGCAGTAATTGTACAGGATAAGACATGTGCAAGATTTCAAATACATATTCATTTTTATCACTAATAAAAATCTTATATCTTAAAATTTCTTTTCATGCCCTAAGTGTGGTTCAGTTAGACGCTCATTATACTAGAAGTCAAAAGACATGGCCACCAGCCCTGACGTGGTGTCTTCCTTGGAAAGGAAGCCGCTAATCAGTGTTGGAAGCTGGTCTCACAGGACAAATCCTTTGTCTCCTACTCCAGTTTCCAGGGCCTGTGGGAACAGCAGTGCTGGCAGCAGAATATGATGATGAACCGTACTCACTCGGGGCGGGTGTGTGTGTGTGTGTGTGTGTCCTCCTCTGAAACTTCCTCCAGGGCCCCTCACCAAGAAATCCACTCAGACCCTCTCTCCAGATTCCTCTGGGGCCCAAGCCTCTGCCACCACAGCCAGGGGGAGGAGGGAGGATCTGGAGCTTCAGCTTCCTGCCAGGCCCCAGAGATGTCACTTCCTTCCCAGAAGAAGAAAAGCTGGCCCAAGGATGTGACCCATTGTTTCTCCTTGCTGTGGGTTGGGTTGTTCCAGAGAGGATGTGTACTTGCCTTTGAAGTTAGAATTTATTACTTTTTAATGAGGAACAATCAGAGAACTGGGAATCCATAGGCTCTGAAAATGGAATGCCTTAAACTTGGGTCTCTCCAACAAGCTTATAAGCTCCTTGTAGTAAGAGCCATGCCTCATGCCAATCTCACAGATGGGGCATATTTAATTGAGAAGCCAAATCTTCAGAGTGGAATTTGCATTTCCCTAAGAGTTATTCACTTGATCTACCCCACAAATGGTGTGGACAGAAGTGGGGAACCCAGGAAAGCTCATACTCAGATCACCTTTCAGGGAAGAATTCCTCGGGTGAGACTGGTTGGCAGCCTGAAACTTTTAACCATCCCAGGTCCTTCTCAGGATGGCCCAACTGAGGACTAAGCAAGATGGTGCTACAATGGTAGGAATTGCTGTGGGTGGGCTGCCCAACCCTGAATTTCCCGGTTTCCTTCCACAGGAATTTCACCCCAGGAGATGTCCTGCATGTGTGATTCCGACTTAGCTTCTACTTTGGTACTTTTACTCAGTACCAACTGGCACGGTGGTACCAGAAGTAGTGGGACCGAGAAAGCGGGTGTTAAGATGGAGTTTGAAGCCTGGATCACTCCTCACCCAGCTGCATGGAGGACTCCATACCAAGTGGTACATGGAACACAGATGGCTTCTAATACAAAGCGGTGGCCGACTACTAAAACTTTCATGAGTGGTAACTCTCCAAGAATATGTGGTGAAGAGGTATGCCCTGGTTAGAGTGTCGATTCAGGCATTTAGAAAGTGGGGGTGAATGATGTGCACGGGACTGAGATTGCACAGCAGTGGGGAGGACAAGTGACAAGTCTTGGGCAGTTAATAACTGAAAATAGTGTGAAAATCAGAGAGCCTTTTTGGAAGCTTGTATCTGGGTTAGTGAGAGCACACAAAATACTGAAGTTTAGACTCAGGATTTAATACTCTGTGGACACCTTCAAAGACAACTGAATGTGCAGCAAAGGCAGGCCCATTGTATCAACATCAAGACCCTGGATGGGAAAATCTGGGTCACTGAACATCTTGGTGGGTTCCCCCAAGGATTTTGGCTCCCAGAATCCTGATGTCTCAAGGTCTGAAGAAATGGCCCCCCTCTACCATTTGGATGTAATCTCCTCCTGTGTGGGAAGAGACTCAAGACACAGCCTCCTTCAAACTCTCTTCTTTTGGAATTATCGAGTCAATAAATTATGTGTAGCCACTGCTTCACCCAGCTACAAATATGCACAGTAATGATCTCCTAAACATTTCAAGGACCTTTGGTCATATAGTAGGATTGGCAAAGATGGCCAGAAACCCAAAGTGTCATCATAGCTCCAGATGACACCTGATAAGGGAAGACCAAGACTACACTCCAAAATAGCTAGATTTACTGGATGGCAGGTATTAGGGAATCAGTGGGTATTTATGGTCCCAGAGTTTAATGATTCTTGATCAAGGGGACTAGAACCTAAAACTAGATAGGGGGGGAGTCTATTAACCTGGGGATATTCCTCTTGAATATAAGGTCTACTACCTGCAGGAGGCAGAATAGTGACTCGCCCCTGACGATGTCCCATTCCTAATCTCTGGAACCTCTCAATATGCCAGGTTACCTGGAACTGGAGAGCAGAAGAAATTAATGCTTAATTAGGTAGGTCCTTGAAAGAGGAAGAGGAAGGCAAAAGAGGGTCAGAGGAAGAAATGTGATAATGAAAGCAGAGTCAGAGGGATGGTGTGTTGCTGGAGGAGGATAGAAGCTCCAAGCTAAGGAAGGTGGGCGGCCTCTGAAAGCTGGGAAATGCAGAATGGATTATCTCCCAGAGCTTCCAGTAAAAAGGCAGCCCTGCTGGCACCTTAATTTTGACCAAGTTAAGTCCTATGTGTTTGATGGACCTATAGAACTGTAACATTAAGGGGCACCTGGCTTGCTAAGTCCAAAGAGCATTCGACTCTTGATTGTGGGGTCACAAGTCCAAGTTCCCTGTTGGGTGCAGAGAGTACTAAATTACCTGAATAAATTAATAAATTACCTTAAAAAAAGAACTATAACATAATAGATTTGTATTATGTTAGGCCACTGAGTTCATGGCACTTTGCTGCAGCAGCAATAGAAAGCTCCTCTCCCATCCCAGCGAGGGTCCTGAGGATGATGCCGATATGCTATTAGGGTGAGTATTCCTGGTACCCTGGAGAAAGCAAAGGCCAACATCAAGTCAAGCTAAGATGACCAAATTTCTAAGGCAAAGAGAAAGGGTGCATAAAGGGACTGAAGCTGCGGGGAGGAGAACATGCTGGAACAGATGTGTCATGTGAGACCAGGAGATCCACCAGAAGACTATGTTTCATGGTGGCTTATAAATTTAAAAAAGCAGTTTGTGCTGGCATGGAAGGAACAACAATATATATTCACCAGTTTGCCCAGAGCTGTGCTGATGCTACTGCTTTTTTTCACAGCATTGCCTGGGGAGTGCTGGGCCATCTGGACATCCGCAGAGCATTGCCTTCATCCCTTCCATTGTTAACATTCTGCAGTCAGGAAGGAAGAGCAAGGGTTGGTTAGCCTTCATAAGATACCTGTAATTAAAGGATGGGAGATGAACCTTCTGTAGATTCAATGGCTTATCCCTTCATTGAAGTTCTTAAAGATCCAGTGGTCCAGGACACCATCTTCAAAGTAAACTGTATATGGCCTGATCTTTCATCTGCTACTTGAAAAAAAGTACCATGTCTCCTAGGCCTCCAGGTAGAGGTAGGGTGTTGAGAACTCATCACAGATGAATGAAGAATGGTTGGGAGGTTCTTGCAAGCATGTTCTGGGCTACGGGTCTGGAAGGGTAAGGTCAGAAACAATATAGCTGGGGAGGCTCAGCCTGATGGCCCAAGCTCCTTTCTTTGGGGTCCCTCCCTGAATCACTGCCCATTCCTCAGCCTCTGCGGTGGTCTCAGAGCCTGGGCTCCTAGACCAGGAGCTCAGAGGGGGTGTTGGAGGAGTAACCTTAGTGGTGTAGCAGCTGCACCTTGGGAAGGGGAATTCAGGGCTGTGCCCCACGGCTGCTTCTGCACTTCCTGGAGTCCTGTTGGGCCTCCACCCTTGCATCTGACTTAGAATTTTAATTTTAGTACTTAAACGATATAACATGGCTCGGACCATCTGTCCTTGTGAAAATACGTGTAGACTACAGTCTACATAGCATGCAAAATAACAAGAAACTAGTTACTGTCACAATAACCCTTTGTTCCCATTTCACACACAAAGCACCTGAGACTCAACAATGGAAGCAACTTACCACAGATCATGCGGGAAACAGGCATGAGAACTGGGACCATCTCTTCAAATAGTGCTGTCTTTTCATTAAACCTATATGCCCATGCTTTAAAAGCTTCAACAGTCTGGATGAAGAAAGTTTCTCTTCAGGGAAGGAAGGAATCCACGTGTGCAAAAGCTGCTGTCCAAATTCGGTTGAATTGTGAATCGGTTCAGGGAAAGACCAAACTTTCTTTTAGCCTCAATATGATACCCTCAGCTCATCTCCAGAACCATGCTTCTGGGAGTTGCAGGAAATATTCTCTGCCGTGTTCGGGCATGGAGAGGGCTAGCCTCAGCTTCCCCGGTCTCTGTGCTGAGATACGTTAGCGTTTCCCTCGGGCAGCATGGAATGGCTTTCCAGACTGGAAAATGGGGTTTCAAACACAAGATTCGTCACCAACTACCTCGATGACATTCTTTAATTAATCTCCTGGCAGCGTACTACTCACTTGTAAAACTTGCCTCCTACCTTGAGAGGCTAACCCAGGAATTAAATAGGAAATGTTGATTCCTATTTTCTTCTTCCCTTTTTTTTCTGGCCAGGTCTTTGTTTCAAAGTTTGGTTTCCTGCAGTGACAACATACATAAGAGTAAGCACAGAAATTACACAGACATGGCAGGGGTCACCTGTGGGCTCAGCAAGGAACTCCATCTCCAAAACCGAGCTATCTGGGGACATCGAAAAGGCACAGATGATGAATAAAAGCACTTTCGGTTTAGAGAATTGATATATTGGTATATAATATGTAATTATGGGAGATTGTCATCTGACACCCATTAAAGACCTAAAGATCAATCACTGAACTAGCCACTGAAGAGAACAGGATGGGCCAAGGACAAGGGCCTCTGTGGAAAAGACCTAAGATCACAGTGAAACAAACCAAAGCACTGATGTTCATTTAAGGTCACTCACCTACAAAGCTCTTGTACACCTTGGTCCTCCAGTTTGAAGTCCATTACCTACTTTCTAGATGATTCTAGTGATGCCTTTGATTTCTCTGGACCTTGGATGTTTTATCAAAGTTCCTTTGTCAACTCTTTATCAAGAGTTGGACTGGGGGCACCTGGGTGGCTCGGTTGGTTAAGCGACTGCCTTCGGCTCAGGTCATGATCCCAGAGTCCTGGGATCGAGTCCTACATCGGGCTCCCTGCTTGGCGGGAAGCCTGCTTCTCCCTCTCTCACTTCCCCTGCTTGTGTTCCCTCTCCAGCTGTGTTTCTGTCTTAAAAATCTTAAAAAAAAAAAAATTGGAACTGGTTCAATAGTTTTCAAACCTATCTTGCCACAGAAACTTTAACTTCCCGCCTGTAAGTGTACATCAGAACTACACTTGGGAGTACAACTGCATTCCTTATCGCATGGAAAGAGTCTCAGTGGGTCCCTGTCACCTCTTCTTGAAGGCCTTGATAAAGCTTGATAACCCTCAACTCCAGCAGCATTCCCCGTCAAAAGAACTGCATCCCATCACGCCCTTGGCTGATCATAGTAACAATCCCTATTCCAGCTGAGCACAAGACACTCCCTTGTCATCCCCTAAGTCTGTTTCATCTTCACAGCACCCTTGGTCCTTATAAAAGCTAAGTGATATTCCCAGTCACAGGCCCCTTGACCTGCCCCAGATCCAGATTCAGCAGCAAGGGGGTGAAGTACCAATGCCCAAAGGGATTAAAGAAATAAAAGATTTCCACTGGCAAAGCCTTGAGATGTGAAGGGCGAGGGCGCTTGCTGATTCTGGGTTCCCACCAAGGTGGAAGTTCAATATGGAAAGGCTGGGAGTGTGTGTGCCCACATCTCCTGCGCCCCAGCCGCCACACATGTGAAGGGCTGACAGAATGCAATTCAAGCAGGGCTCCGTTAGGCAGCAGGCCCATTTCTGCTTGATGACAGGCAGTGAAAGAGCAAAGACGTGGGATCAGACTATCTGTGCCCTAGCAAAAGCCACCTGTGGGCTCCAATACTTCCAAAGGCTGTTTTCTAACAATGTGCTTCTTAGAAACTTGGAGTTGGGAGGAAATTTAGCAGCATGGAGTCCCTACACAAATTATATGCCAATTCACAGTTGTTTCCTAAACACCTCCCACTGGCCAGGCGCTGGGTCATGTGCCGCTGGGGACAGACACAGAAGTGACACCACAAGGTGATAAACACTTTGTAAATTTGGAAGATGGGGACCTTATGGAAGGCCTCCACTTCAGCCATATGCTCCCAGATGCCACTAACCCCTGTCTTTGCAAGGACTTTGATGAGATTATCCACAGCTTGGCACTAGTGGGGCTCACTTGGGTAGGTCTCCAGAAAGTTCTCAAGGTACGTTGTTATGGTTGTCTTCCATTATGACCCAAAGCCACTTCTTCCTGGACTCTTGATTCTGCTGCCACCCCTTCCAGGGCACCTGCTGACAGGCTTATTAGACTTAGGGACGTCCCTAAGTTGACCCACCACTCCATTCTGTCCACCATCTTTGCTTTCTGGTGTCTTCACCAACCTGCTCTGAAATGACAGGGGAGGCAGGCCCTAGACATTCCAGGATGGAATTGACCCTCTAGGCTGTAGTTACTTCTAGTAAATGAGGTGCAAGAGAGATGAGATTGCTCATGGAACTCACTAGTGTGACAATCTGTGCATTTGACTAGGGGAAGGGCTACTCAGTAGACATTAGTTTCTGAGAGTTTGGTGGTCTCCTCCTTGGAGGCTTCTGGTGGGATCTGCAGCAGATTCTGCTTTTCCTGAGGAATCATGTAGAAGCCTGGGCGACTGGAGTCCAGGAGAGCCTGACTACATCAGAACTACTGGCATACTTGCCCCGAAAGACTCTGACGCTAACAACATAGAAAGAATCCTAACGAGCTGCTGATTTAACAGAGGGAGTCCATGCCTGACTCAGTCGTTTATAGGTGGTTTAACCCCAGGCAGGTGATGCACCTTTGTGGGCTGACTTCCTAATCTGTGACAGGAACATAATTCACACCTCCACAGAGGGTAGTGACAATTAATTCCATGGGATATTGGCCAACATGTGCCCACACAAGGGAAGCAACTTTTTGCTTTGTATGAATGGTTGCAGTAGCTCACCCTAAAACAGTGAAGCCCCGGGAGGACGTAGGCATTTCTGGATGGTGCGTGGTGGCCACAAACCCCAGATGGCAAAGACTCAGCATTCGCAGGACCTCAGCATTTTAGTTAAATACGCACAATTTTATTGATTGAAGAGATTAGGACAAAAACATTAAACCAAATACAGGACAAAGCACCAGAGGCCATAGATTTCCACCATGCACATCACCCATCTTTCCTCCTAAGGGGTACTGAAAAAAATAGGGGGCAGGGAAGAAAAACGGGTCCTTCTTGACACAGCACCATCTTTAGAATGTAAAAACAAAACAAAACAAAAAACAAACATTAACAAACAAACAAGAAAACCCCAAACCAAAAAACTCTCCCCTTTGTAGCTTCCGTTATCAAAGTAGAATCAAGGGCAAATCCATGGCCGCCTTGTCTCCTGACTATGAATGATTAAGCCGCGCTCCTGGGAACGTGAAGGCCGGGCTCCTGCTGAGCAGGCATAAAGCATCTAAGATCTGCACACACATGCCACATACTATAATGAAGCACAGATTCAAGTAACATTTACATACTAGAGTCCACGTGTTACCTACCCAAAAACAGGACCATTTCACAAAACGTATACAGGCAGTAAAATCCAAACTGAGGTACTGGAAACACAAATACTATGCCAAAAGAGTTCTGTATCATACAGCAAATAGAAAAGCCGTAATAAAAACGAAAAAACAAAAAAAAACAACATTTGCCACTCGAAATCAAATAAAGCTATCTAGAAAAGCCAAACAAAAGGTTACTTCAGGGACAGAAATACTCAAACAAGAAAAAATATATAGATGTTAAGTACAGCATGTAACATGTCATCCCAAGTCAACCCGTAATTGAAGGACTGGCTTAATACATCACAATGTGACATTTTCCTTAATAAATAGAAGGATTCTTGGAAATACAAAGGTGCGTCTTGGGACAGAGAGCTGTTTTTATTTATATCATCCTAGTCTCCAGCTGAGTTTTCTTCCTGCTTGTCTCTACCGAGGGTTTTTGTCCAAACCAGAGGGCCTTCCAAGCCAAAAGGATCATTCTTCCTAAAGAAAGGGAAATAGCTGCCCTGTATTTCATACACGTGGGACAACCTGCTTGGTTTCACTAGTTTCCAATAAAACAAAGATAAAAGGTGTAGCTGAGACGAGAGCATCGCGAAAGCTTCAGACTCCAAGCACCTCCCAAGACCTCGCCCTGTGGCCCCCGTCCCAGCAGAGAGGACCCCCCCCCCCATGAGGCAGCCCTCATCGTTCAAAGGAAAAAAAACTCAGGAATGAATTTCTCCTTTCCTTTCCCTTCCTTTTTTTCCTTTCCTTTCTTTTAACTACAATAGCAGTTAATACGTCTAGAAGTTTGACTTCTAATAGCTTCCTGCGGACACAGAACAGAATAGCTTGTTAAAGGACAGATTTTTTTTTTTTTTCCCCTTCAGGGAGCAAAGCATCAACATGTTATTTCCTGACCAGGATATTAAATAGTTTATTTAGAAGAGATGAGTTGAAAAGAGCAATTAAGAGACACAAACTGGACTTCTATTTTCTTTTAGCTTAGCACCCAGGTTTCTGGTCAGTCTGTGTGCACCGAATTTTTTTTTTCTTTTTTAATGAACCGCATTAATTACCAGATAGGTGGTTGTCTTGTTTAAAAAAAAAAAGAAAGGAAGGAAGAAAGAAAAAAATCCTTGGCCAATTGTACCTTCCCTGAATCGTGAGAAGAAGTTAAAAGCTAACAGTGCGATGCCAAGATCTGCATTTGAGGCAGAGTTTTGATTCTGTCGGGATCTGGAACTATTTTGGAACAAATGAAACGTGGGGGAGGCCGAAGCAGCCCAAACTGACAGGGGTGGTCTCCGGGGGGCTGGGGGGGTCTACGTCAGGGAAGAGAAGCTTCGGGGGCACCTGCCCCACTGACCCGACCCCCAGACAGACCCCCACCCCACACTACATGTTCAGTCAGCTCCTTGAAGGTTCTCCTTCTTTGAATCGAGAAACTTGAGTGTGTCTTTCTTGCTACCAAGCCAGGCGATACGTGTCCCCTGGAAGGACTCTCAGCTGCCCTCTCTCGCTCCTGGTATCTTCTAAGTCTCTGTGGGGCATGAGCTCAGTTAAAGAAAGGGTCCAAGTTCTCCTCCATGTTGACATCCGGCACCAGCTGATCCGACCCTTCCTTAGCACCATATCCTGAATTCGAGACGCTAAAATCTGTAGAAAACCAAGGATGGTCCAGAATTTCCTGCGAGGTCAGCCGCTCTGAGGGCTCCCGTCGCAGGATGCTTCGGATGAGGCACTTGGCCTTGGGCGACAGAGTCTCTGGAATGTTGAACTGGCCACGCCGGATCTTGCTGAAGAGGGAACTGGGCTCAATGTCATGGAAAGGGTACCGCCCTACCAACATGGTGTAGAGCATCACTCCCAGGCTCCACACGTCGGCTGCTTTGCCCGAGTAGCTGCCACTGGTGTTCAAGATCTCTGGGCTCACGTAAGCAGGACAGCCGTGCTTGTCGGAGA
The DNA here is from genome assembly GCA_004023965.1 of Spilogale gracilis. Taxonomy (NCBI): domain Eukaryota; kingdom Metazoa; phylum Chordata; class Mammalia; order Carnivora; family Mephitidae; genus Spilogale; species Spilogale gracilis. Next base: position 28,268 of record PITA01000164.1, read on the forward strand.
GGGAGTCATCATCCCCCCGCAGAATGTAGGCATCTTCCAGGCTTTCCAGCTTGACCCGAGTCCTGCAAGACACACGAAAGGGTGAGCTCCTACGGGCACGCTGAGGCGCGCGAATCCTATCACCACATCCCAGCTCCTGCTTTAATCTTTCCGAGACCATGCATTCGTTCATTCATTCATTCAACCAGCCAAACATGACTTACTGAGCGTCTCCTAGGTGTCAGACACTGTTCCAGGGTAGGGGGCCCAGGAGTGAACAAGACTGAAGGAATTTGCACGAAGCTTAGGATCTACTAGGAGAATCCACATCTCGGGCAAGTAAACAGACCATACACGAGGTGATTATCTCCCCATCTCAGGGATGAGGGAACAGGAGATTCGTACTATTCTCAGACCCATCGAGGCAGTGATGGGGAGCCACAGCTCCAAGCAACTGGGAAGCTTCCAGAAGCTCTGTCCACACCTTGCGGCAAGGTTTCTGGCTGACATGATACAACACTCTGCAAGGACCTTTGACTCAATGGCCTCTTGGTTTTATAAAAGTCCTTTTGGGGCGCCTGGGTGGCTCAGTTAGTTAAGCAACTGCCTTCGGCTCAGGTCACGATCCCGGAGACCCAGGTTCAAGTCCCACATCAGGCTCCCTGCTCAGCGGGAAGCCTGCTTCTCCCTCTCTCACTCCCCCTGCTTGTGTTCCCTCTCTGACTGTGTTTCTCTCTGTCAAATAAATAAAATCTTAAAAAAAAAAAAAAGTCCTTTTGTTGGACATAGAAGATTTGATGATTCCATTTTACAGATAAGAACATCAAGGCTCACGGAATTTGAGTCATTTGTCCAATGCCTTTTACCTGGGAAACAGAGAAGTCATGGTGCCACACTTTCCTTGGTCAACCTGCTGCTCCTTCCCCACTACCAAGCTGCCTTTCTTTAGGACATGGACAGACCTGGGGAATGTTCGAGTAGGCATGCATTAACATAAACCCTTCTTGGGCTGACATCCTCATAGCAAGCTCATCTTTCCAAGATTTGCTGCTGAACTTGCCTTGTGTCTGGCCCATCGCACTCCCGGGGCTGGTCCTTGACCTGATGCTTTTCTGACACCCTGCGTGTGCTACCTGTGCCAAGATGTACACGTATGTGATTCTGATTTCTCATGTGTGCAGACGTGTGTGTGTGTGTGTGTGTGTGTGTGTGTGTGTGTGTATCTTTCCCTTGCCATTTAAGGACAGCCGAGCTGGCTGACAGTTTCCCAGACTCTCCTGGTTGCACTCCCGAACCGAGGTGGAGAAATCCCACATGGAACTCTGAGTCCCCAAGGCCTAGAGCTCCTTTTCTTGCCACAGGGCTTGATATGACCATTGGGCGATAAAATAAATGCTCAGTAAACACTTCTGGAAATAAGTTAAATTCTTAAAATTAACTATATTAATGTGCAGTGAACAAAGCTGAGGACCAAGATATGAAGTGACTGGCTCAAGATGGACAGTTGTCCCCCCAACTCGGTGCCAGAAGCTCTTAGACTAGCATCCCTCCCCTTGGCTCTGGGGCCTCCAAAGAATCTTGTTTCCCTGTTCTGTCCTTCTTTGAGGGGAAAACCTGTGTATTGCGACCTTCCGGTGCTTAAAATGGAAATCCTCTTCCCGTTCTCCTGGCCAGAACCCTCCACAGCGGAGCTCTCAGGAGTTGTTGAACTCCACAGACTCAGTCCCATTCCATCCCAAGAATGAAGGCTTGCCATGAAGGAATCATGGGCCGGGGAGGAGGGGCTGGAGTGAGGGGTCAGTGTCATGTCCCTCATAGACAGTGCCTGCAGAAGCATACAAGGTCACGATCATTCGCACCAATGGGTTCCTTCATCTCAAAAGTGCCCATCATAGTTTCTACCCTCTTGCCCTGAAGGGTGACAAGGCTCAAAGGGGCAGAGAACAGGAAAGTGCTTGGAGAAAAGACACTGGGGCTTTTGCCTAAATCAGAGCTTGTGACTCAGATTGGTAAGCTGTTTTCCTGTCCCTTCCTCGGGCTACAGGTCTTAGACTTTTAGCGCAGTCACCACAGCTACTCAGGGAGCCACAGAAGGTGAGGTTCAAGTTAATCAAGCTAATCAAATTAGCTCTCTGTAGCAAAAAATTCGGACGAAATCCTGGGTTGATTCTGAGATCTCATATTTGGACTGAAGAAGTTTCAAAGACTACTTCCCTGTACTCATTTCTGAAATGAGCAATCAATGGTGTGTTCTCTGCAAATGCTCGTGGGCTGGAAACTCAGAGAGCAGATTCCAGGCCACACTACATCTCTCGTGTGTTGTGTGGCTGTGGGGAGGTCACTCAACCTCTCTGTTTCTCAGACTTAAAGAGGAGCGTTGGACAAGGTAGTCTTCTTTTTAATTTTAAAATTTTTATTGTGGTATGATATACATACAATGTATCATTTTAGCCATTTTTTAATGGTACATTAGGAGCATTAAGTACATTGCCACGGTTGGGCATCCATCTGGACAAGCCAGTGTGAAAGTCTCTGCCGTTTTAGTATCCTGGGATTCTGTACTATAGCAACATGTCTTCTTTACTTACCCATTTTCAACTATAACCTGTAGCACAGACGTTCCTCTCCTGCCCCTTCAGGATCTATAGACACAGGAAGGGTCTAGATGTGCTCATCTAGATGTAATGATCTACAGACACAGGAAGGGTCTAGATGTGCTCATCTGGAACTGGGCTGATGGAAAGCAAATCTCGTTCTTCCTGTTGGCTCTTTCTAATCGAAGGAGGCAGGGGGGCGTGGACCCACACCAGCTTCCCTAAAGGTTCCAAGATTGGAGGTGAGTCAGGGAAACCCAAGGGGGCGGAGGGGAGGGGGCGCACACCACGGGGCCAAGAGGGTTCTTCAACAGCTTCCTTCGCTGGACCCTCACCAGCAGCAGTCCCCTCCCCCCCACCAAGCTCAGGAGCTGGCCAGCCTCCTGGCCTCCAAGGTCACTGTCGTGGCAGCAGGATAGCTACGGGAATAACCATAGCTGCGGCAATGGTAATTAGCTGTGGGACAAGAGACAGTCCAGTGGAAGGAGCACTAGATGTGGGATCAGGTTTGGGGCTGGGATCCTCTGCGACAGCCCTCCAGCTTCTGCATGTGGGGTTGACATCTTCCCCGAGGTTGCACGGTGAGCCTGGGGGCTCCTGACCACATCTGCGCCCCACTTCCTCTCTGCTCCAGCCTCTTCCCTGTTCCTCAGACACACTGACCACCCCCCACAGTCCTGCCCAGGGCCTCTGTGCACGTTCTCTCCCAGCTTTCTGCCTAGAATGTTCTTTCCCCCAATACGCGGTCGGCTCATTCCCGCTCAATTCTTTCGGGTCTCTGCTCAAATGAGCTTCGCTAAGGAGCCCTTGCCCGGCCATCCTATGTAGAGGAGCACCCTGCCCCCAGTCCTCTCCTGCCGCTAGCCACCACCTGGACTACTACGCATTTATATTTGTACGGTTACCCATTTACACTTGGGATTAATGCTAGGGTCACTGCAGGGTGATCGCCTTAGTCCCACCGCCAGGAGCTCGGGAGCAGGTGCCTGAGGTCGCTTTGTATGTAAGTATGTCACCTGTGTCGATGGCCGTTTCTCTGCACTGAGACTACCCAGCTGACACTCAGTCTGAGAGTGAAGGGGACAGTCCCACCATTAACCCCTCAGCGCTCCAGTGTGCCCATCCTTAAGAGAGTAATAGCCCCGCTCTGCCTCCCCAGCCAGGATTAAGTAGATGTCAGATGAAGGATCCCCAGGGAACAGGTCTTTTAAGTCCCAATACCCCAGTCCCTGGTGGGGGTGCGGGTGGGCCTGGATGTGCCTCCGGAGCCCCAAGCTGCTACCAGCTCAGCCCTTGCCGGGGACAGACGTCACCCCCTCAGGCTCCTTCTGCTGAACCACATCTGAAGCCCTTTTCCATTCTTACCTCCTTCCAGGCCACAACCCTAGACTGTGACCCTCACCTTCCCTGTGACCCAACCCCTCCCCCAGGTGGCAGGGACCCTACTTCCTGGCTGATCCCCCTTCTGGAATCCTTCTCCAGATCAGAGAAAAGGGCCTTCAGAAAATGGCTAAAGGTTCGATCTTGTCCATTAATGCCCTTACTGGTATTCATCTCTTTCCTCCCATCAAGGACTCGAGGGTTGTTCACACACCCAGTGGACCCAAGAGCACAGTGGAAAGTGCCCCGCATGTGTTGTAGATGCTCGGCTTCCCCAGAGTTGCCCCAGCTCCCACCTCCAGGAGCTCCGGAGCAGGTGTCAGCGTCCTTCCTCCTGAAGCCAGGCTCTAGGTGGCCCGAGTCTGGGCCCGGATCTGCTCAACACGGTCAGCTCGGTGTGTGCGGTCCCCGAGCGGCCCCATATCCACCAGGCCAGCTCCGTCTTGAAGTCAGAGACCTGGGTTCCGATTCTGGCTCTGATAATTACTAAGCACCAAATTAGCAAAAACCATCCATGTACTAGATAGGTGCTAGGTATCTTCAGATATTTCCTCTTTAAAGTTTATAAAATCAATATTCAAGGCTGGAATTATCCCTTTATGGGGACACGGAGCTTCATGCTGGGAAAGGGTGAGTAAGCCCATGTGGCTAGCGAGGCCCATCAGGGGCTAAGCGCTCATCCCTCCCTGGGCTCGAGGCAGCCAGCCCGCAGACCAGCCCACCCGCGGTGTCCCCATCAATGAGGTCTCCTGAGAGTGGGGAGCACACATGTGCCCAGGATCAGGGAGAGCCGGCCCGTGGGGCAGGAGCCTCCTCCTCCCATGGAGAAGCACAGATATCCCCGGCAGGCCAGGTGAGAAGAAAAAGAGAAGCCTAGAGAAAGAGGGGGAGGAAGTGCATACTTCTGACGCTGTTTCCTCCTCGGAATACCCTGAACTTGTTTACATCACTCCTAGGCAAGGGTCAAGGCAAGTGGTCTGGATTATGTCTTTAAAAAAGGACCTTCTGGGGTGCACATATGTCAGGAATCCGAGGCTGTGCTCTAGTCCCAGCACCAGTCCCCGTGGACTTGCTGGACCATAGCAGAGATACTCGGAAGGTCTCTGGGGCTTGGTTTCCCCCTCTGTGGAGCAGGCTGCCTCTGTCTGGCTGGAGCGTGTGGTCCTGTAGCATGCAACAATATGAATCAACAGTCTTTCAACTTCTGCTGTCCCCTGAACAGTCTGGGGATTACGTATTCCCAAGCAAAGGAACTGATTTTCCTAACGATCCATAAGGGCATTGGTGGTCCTAATAATTCAAATGTCCCACTGATCATTAGGGCACTGAAACTAGGCACCAGGGATAAGGACATGACAAGTAACACCCAGCTTCTGGGGTTTTTGTGAGGACTGAAAGAATGAAACAATGCAAGCACAGTCTCTACCAAGTGGCGGGGCGCAGGAAATCCGCAAACACTGGTGGCAACTCTAATGAATCTTAATAGCAAGCTAAGGCCCCCACCTTCAAGCCCAGAGCCTAGCAAAGACAGATGAACAAGCCTCAGGCAAATCCAAGCGGATATGAATGCTGTGCCCAGTTTTTTTCCCGGGTTCTCTGCACTTGTTTTCCATCCCTTCCCCCAGAATGTTCTTCCCACTCCCCACAAATGTGCCCAGCTCATTTTGCTCACTTCATTCAGTCCTGACGAAGGTAATCAGAATGGGCTTCGTGGAGGTGGTGGGAATAAAGATGGCACATGAAGAAGAGAAATTCCTGAAAGGGATAAAGGAAGGTTGGTGGAGACTTTTTGTGACCAAAAAGCTATGAATGACAGAGGATATCTCCCGCAACTTCTTGGAGGAAAGAGCCACTAGCCAAGGGCAGGATCGACTTGGCCAAGAAGCTGTAGCCTGCATGCATTTTGCTACCTGTCCCTGGCATAAGCGGGAACCAGCCTGCTTGGCTTGAACTTCTGAATGAAAAAGGCTTATGTGGGCGCAGCCTGTGGACTTGGCACCAGGGCTGGTTCCCTCGGATCCCCAGCCAGGCGAGGAAGCCAGGACCAGCAGGACGCGCTTCTAGTCCCTGCCTCCGTAGAGCAGCACGCAGCGCGGGCCTTCAAGTCCCAGTGCCCCCCCCCTTCCCAGCAGAGGCCCACGAGCCTCCCTTGGGGCCCCGACCTCACAAGAGCAGTGTGACCACAGCCCCCTCGGCCTCAGTTTCCCTTCTGTAAAATGAGAACACAGCTGCCTGGCCTGAAAAGGGCTCTCCTAGCTTCAAAATTTCTGAGTTTAAGTTTCCTTCAATCTGAAACTATAGGAACTGCAAGACTTCCTCTACGACACCCTGGTCATAATGATAAGAGTGTCAGTAGGAACAAGGGTGGCTGTGAATTCAACACCTACTAGGTGCCAGGACTTGCCCATCGCTATATCTCCTAACAAAACTGAAATGCACATATCACGGCACATGAAAACTACTTATGCAAGAAGGAAACCGAGGCACCGAGGATTGAAAGTCCCAGGCCATGTTTGGGGTACCTGAAAAAACCCAGGGTCGTCATCCTGGGGCTCTCTGCAAAATACATCCTGACACCAGCAACACGGATTTGCTCAGTGTCAAAGAGAATCTGTGAAGGGAAGGTTCTGAGTTTCTGAGGCAAACATGGCCCTGGGTTGATTCAGCACAAACAAAACCCTGTCTCCCTGACCTCACTGCTGGAGCTCAGGAGCTGGACAGAGGTGGCTGGATCTGCTCCTTGATTAGAAGACGAAACTGAGGTGCAGAAAGCTGAGGTGCTTGCCCAAGGTCACCCGTGAATGAGCACCAGGGCTGGGATCCACAAGCACATTTTCAACCTCCAAATTAGTGTGCCATCCACAACATCAAAAATGGCCTACCCCAGCACATCAGCTCTGCTTTGAAATCTTTAAACACCGCCCTGGGCTCTCGCAGCAGGAAGGAATCAGCACAGGGTGGGCCAGGGTGGGGCTGGGCTGGGAGTTCAGCCAGACCAAGTGGGCCTGGCTGGGACGGGAAGTCCGGTGGCCTGAGGTCAGTGGAATTCGAGAAGTCACTGAAGGCCATTCCACAGGGTGGGTCCAAGCAGGCAGAGGATCAAGTGGGAAAGGTCGGCCACTGTCAGGTCTGGCCTTGTTCTGCCCATGACTGCAAAGCTACCCCTGGCTGTCAGTTCGGTTACACAAGCAAGGGTTCCCGGGGGGGCTACCACGGGGGGAACAGGACTGTCCCAGCACCCTGGACCACATCCAGCTGATCCAACAGCCCAATGGGATTTGACAAACGAAGCTAAACTCTGCCCAATAAATCATCGCTGTAATTCTCTGTTACCTGTGTGCGTAGATTTTTTTTCCAGTAGTTGCTTCTGAGAGCCACGGCTCCGATGCACCTAGGTCCCGTAGATGCATGAACAGACCCCACACCCAGATCAAGCTGCTTCCGCATCAGCGGGAGGGCAGCAGGGGACCCACAGGGAAACACTTCAGCTCAGGTGAGGGACATCTCCAGGGAGGGGCTAGCTGGTTCTGCTAGGGGGTGTGTCCTCTCACTAGCAGGCATAATGGGGGTGGGGGAGTTCTTGCACTGGCTTGATGTACCAGAAGACAGACTGAAGTTTAGCAAGATGAACAACTTGCTAGGGAACAGTACCGTGGGGACAGGAAGTCCAATCCAACTCAAGAACCCAGGTGTTTCGGCAGCCCCACAGTCCTGTTGTCTATGCCCTGACTCATCGTGGCCACCGGACAGCAGGGAAGCCATCCCACCTCCCACCTCCGAGAGCATCTCCCTGCAGGAAGGAACCCCTCGAAAGCAATCGGCATCTTCTCAGGGACAGATGGAAGAAAGGCAGTGCAGCTCCGGACCCCTCATCAGGACCTCTGCTCACCTCTTGCCCCTCTGCATGAAGACCTAGTCCCAGAGGACCCCCTGGCCCCGAGTCAGTGGATTTAGCTTCTCTGAGAAGGTTCTGCAGGGACCCGAGCACTCAGTGCAGATCAGTGCTGCTGCTCTGAGGGCCCACCCAGCCTAGACTGTTCCAGGAAGACAGAGCCAGGTGCACCTTGGGTGCTGCACTGCCCTGGCTGCTTATTAGGCTGATTCAGAGTCCAGAACATTCCTAGCCATGCACCACTGGCAGGGCAGGAGCTGGGCTCAGGCCAGTCCCTCTGACCCCATCAACCCAGGAGCACTGGGAGCAGCAGCCCAGCACTGGGCCAGACAAGGGATTTCCACTTGGCAGAGTCCTGATCTGGGGCTCACCCAGATGGCGCAGGCACACTGTACACATGTTCTGGGAGCCAGAAAATCTGGGCTCTGCTCTGGGTCACATCACTAACATGTTCTAGAACTTTGGAGAAAGATACTTCCTTCCCGTTTCTTCATCGGTCAAGATCAAAGGATGCATTTAATTCTGCCTCTTACCCACCCTTCCCTGATCCCGCTTGCTTGGGTCCTGGTTCAGCCTTCATCCTGAAGTCAACATCCATCTCCAGGCCATCCTGCGCATACACCTCCAGAATCACGACCAGACCCCATCCCATCCCAGGTTTAAAAAAAAAAATGCTCAATGGCTCCTCCTGGATTCCAGGTCAAGGTCATGGGCATGCGTCCAGCTCCTAGACCTTGGTTTCCCTCTTTGGTCTCACCTCTGAACCCCCCACAGTGCTCTCCACCAGCACACCCCTCCCTTCCCAGGGTTCACTTGTGTCTCTTGGCCTTTATTCATACTCTCTGGACACCCTTCTACTTCACTCAGACCAACCTGAGAAGGAGCCCATCTCCTCCTGACACGCTCATTCTGTGCACCCCATTCTGCCATTAGGACACTTTCTTCTTGCTCCCAGAGACCTCGCGAATGCACGCCCATTCTCTGTAACATGGTGTGAAAAATGACTATTACACCGTGTCCTACACTAGGCAAGGATTCTCCAGAGGTGATTCTCCTACCCTCATGCCCTTGAGCCCAACATGCACATGACAGATGCTTAACATTTACAACATAGTGTTGCTCCCATGGCAAACATGTTCCAGGCTGCAACATGCTGCCTAGAGTTCAGGGTATCTGGGCATGGTTCTTAAGAATTGCCCAGTCTTTCGAGTCCAAAGAAATTTCTAATACGCTTGACTCTATTTCGTGCTTTAGAGGAACTCCCAAGAGTACTAGATAAGGGGCACTGAAAATGTGTTTCCATCCTGCCTTCTGCCATCAGTATACTAGGAGATTTTTCTCATAATATTTATGCCTCCAGGGCATAAGGGGCTATTCACACACCCATTTAGTCAATTGCCAGGCATTCAGGAAGTGTTTACAAGGCTAGTCCTGCGCTAGGTAGGGAAGACAGAAAGATAATCGGACCCCGCTTTGCAGTTCCACAGAGAAAAAAAAAAAACACTGCGTAAAATGGAAGCGCAGGACATCACAGGACTGCCTGCAGGGCTGGTGAATGGGGAAGGGCGGGGGATGACCCCTCAGAGAAAAGCAAGAACTGAGCTTTATACTCCGTGCATGTCCTTCCGTGTTCGCTTGTGACCCAACTGCAGCACGCAAGAGGTGGTATTTTACCTGGTGTCTATTTCCTCGAGCCAGGGTGGTACTTGAAGGCCTATGCCCAGGACTCCAGTGTCCCCAGTGCCTCTGCTACGGATTAGCTGTGAGACCCTGGAGCCTCGACTTCCTCATCCATAACATGGTAATAAGAGCACTAGTTTACTCATTGGTTTTAAACTGTATTTAATGTAAATACAGCCGTTAAGCAGGATTAAATCAGCTCTTTTTAAGTGTCCTAGTTAGAACAGGGTCTGATTGGGGCACCCAGGTAGCTGAGCCCTTAAGCAGCCGCCTCTGGCTCAGGTCTTTATCCCAGGGTCCTGGGATCAAGCCCCGCATTGGGCTCCCTGCTTCTCCCTCTGCAGGCCTCTCCCCTTGCTTGTGTTCCTGCTCTCACTGTCTCTCTCTGCCAAACACATAAAATCTTAAAAAAAAAAAAAAAAAAGAATAGGGCCTGGTCCACGGTGGAGGCCAGTGTTCTTCCCTGAAATGTAAGCGTCTAGAACAGTGCCTGCCACACGGCAGATGCTCAATACGCTTTGCTGAATAAATAAACGAATCTCCAGGTTGCTGGGTGATGAGGGCCAGAGCCACTGGCCGGTGACCAGGAGCAGTCATGACAGGTGCCTTTCTAAGGCTCTGCAGCGCACCACGCACAGTGCTGGCTACTGTAAGTTCATGATCTCCAACCCACATCAGAGAAGGGAGGCCAAGGTCAAATGGCTCAGTGAAGGAATCAGAAATCCTACAGCTGTGCCCCTGGCTGTATTTGGTCAGTCTAGCCCATCAGCTCACTTACTAAGCACAGAGAGTAAACAGCTCAGCCAGAAATCCTAGTAAGGATAGCTGCTAGTTAGCCCAATTCTAACAAAAGAACACTGAGGATGCTCTCCCTTCTAACTGTCATTACGGGAAGTCCTTCGTAAATGAAAATACCCTACCACAGACATTGATAATGTGTCTTTAAAAAATGTCACTTCTGCATAAATCGTTATGTCAAAATGGAAACAATGGGTTAATTTCTCATTTGATGCAGAATGCTGAAAGTAGCTCTTTGTGAAAGGGTGTCTACATGGCAGATTTATACGTTTCATCTTCCAGGGCTCCCATTCTGGGCAATGTCCTAGAGGCCAACAACCTGTTCTTATTCCCACTTCTCTCATTCTATCGTGAGAATCCAATCTGAGATGTGCACGCTTAATGAAGGAGATCTTCATTCTTTCCTTGCCAATGTGTACCTGCAGCAGTGACCACGAGACAGCCTCTGCCCTCAAGAAGCTCCCAGCCCAACAGGAGATGAGGCATGAGGACTGTCGAGGAGGGATGCACATGGCCAATCCCAGTAGAGGGGAGACTATGAAGGTGCTACAGGAGGCGGAGCACTTACCCATCCAAGAAGAAGTGGGGGAGTGAGCCTCCCCCAAGGGCTGGCAGTGCCTGAAGCACACAGAAGTGCCCAACATAAGGAAGGGAATTCCAGGAGCTCTGTCTCCTTCAAGGAAAAAGGTCAGGTCTTTTGCTAAAATACAATAAGCCTACAACTTCATGTAACTCACTATTGATGAAAGAAGGCAGGGTCTGGTCTCCAGTGTGGTCTCTCTGTTTTGTTAGATATTAAAGCCTCAGTGGAGGCTGGAGATCTATAAGAAGAGCTACTACATAAACTAATCCGAGAGAGACACAGAGAGAGGGCATGCCGACCTCAGCTGGTGGGGGAGGGAAAAGTCCTCGGCCACCCCAGAGACACAGGTCTGGTGCCTGGGCAAATGGTGGCAGGTAAGACTGAGAGCCCCAGGGCTGCTGCTGGGTTTCCACAAAGGGTCCAGCCTCCCTCCTGCAGAAGCAGACACTGATCAGCTTCCACAAAGCAGAGGAAATGCACCCTGTGACGTCAAGAGATAACGATCCTCTAACCAAAGAAGAAACACGTACAGAGGCATGTTTCTCCATTCACAGGGGGTGATGTCTATGCAGGGAAATGTCAACACTGAATGGACATTGAGGGGTACGGGGCAGGGGGTGACAAGGAGCCTGGTCCCAAGGGAGAAGAGAAAGACGACTGGCAAAAAAGGGGGCTGCCGTAGGAACACTGGCTCGCTCCCATGGCAGCCCGAGGTTGCACCTGCTTCCCGGGCTCTTCACATCCTGACTCAGCAAGCTGCCCTATGTCACCGGGGGGCCAGGCGCCACACACAAGGGAGGTGAAGACGGTGGGAGCTACAGCTTGTCTGTGGCTGATTACATGCCAAGCCCCGGGTTCACCCGCATTCATTCATTATTATTTCCACTGTGCAGATGAGGCAATCTGGAGAAGAGGGGTTATATAACTTGTCAAGATCAAGTTTGCTAATAACCGCAGGAACAAGGACTGAAATCCAGTGACTCGTCCTCCATATAGGAATAACAGCTCTTCTCCCAAAGCTCAGGCCTTCCATTAGAGGATCAAAGTGAAACAGGGGTCTCCCAGAAAAGGCTGTCCCAGCAGGTAGGCCTATTATCACAGCAGGGCAGCAGGGACGGGGAGAGGCTGAGGAAGCAGGGCACTGCCCTCTAGTAGATTCAGGGGCCCTCCCACACGCGCCCCTCCCACTCCACAGGCCACCTCTGATTTTACTAGAGGAACATGCATGCAAAGTGTGTGTCCACCCTGAGTATAATCGGGGTAGGGGTTTAACTTCCTCAAAAAGAAAACAAAACAACCTTAGTTCTGTCCTGCAGAAACTCCCCAGGGATGGAGGAGAAGCAGGAGCACAAGGCTGGGAACCCTGTGGCCGGTCCAGGCCCCGGGAGTGGGGTCCTTCACTCCCCGCATGCACCTGGGAGCCACCTTCCCCTGCGTACATCTGGTCGACCTTCTGGCCTTTCTGAGCCATGGGTTCCACCCGCCCTGGCGTTTGCCCCATCAATCACCCTCCCAGCACTGATCCAATATTGTAATTAAACAAGAAAGGAGGATGTGGCTTAAACTTGAGCCCTCACATCAAAAGAGGTCCACTCTTCGTGAAATGTCTACCCAAGAGGTGGAGCACATGCTCCATGACCTCGAGGGACCTGGGAAGAGCCCGTCCACAATGATACCATTTTATCAATGACTTTAGGACAGGTTGCCCCACTCCGTGCGCCTCTGGATCATTTCACAGCCACGCCCACGGATGCAGTCCTACTTTCTGCAGGGAGGAATGTGCAGCTCAGAGACACTGAAGGACTCATCCGAGACCAGGTAGCTAATGAAGGGTAGAGAAAGAATTTCTATCTAGGACCCAGATCAAAATAAAATGGAAGCAAAGGGATCAGTGGTGCTGCTAATTCAACATAAATTAGCAAAGGCATGTTGGCATCAGGCCCTCACGTAACATGCAAGGTCATGCGTGTATCATGTCTTCATAGCCGCTTGGGAGAAACTGGACTGATGGCCCCGACCGGTCTACCAAGAACACGCTCATGGGTGGTCATGGATTCAGTTACAGATGGTCCGGCATCGGAAGTCCATGCATAAGGAGTCAGCACACAGGCTGGTCTCCTTCTAAAGCCGGTGGGGCTCAGCCAGCTTCACTAGGTACAATGCCTTCACCTTCGGTCCCTTACAAGAGCATCAGACAGTGAGACCCACCAGCTTGAGAGAGAGAAGAGCATGTGCAAAAGAGGGGGTCTGGTGAGCTGAAGCTTAATCAAATACTACTTCCAAAAGGCTCTTCTGTGTTTTTTCCCCAAAGGACCAATGCATAAAGGGCCAGAAAACAGGCACAGGCCCCCTCCTTCAATGTTTCAAAAGCCTTTCAAATTCAACCCATTGTTTGCTCGCACACTGGATGTTGTCAGGAGAGGCACAGACTCTAGTCCTATTGAAATATCTGTTGATGAGGTCCTGTTGATTAGAATGGATGGTGAGAGCTGCCAGGAGCGCGATCCCTGTGGTCTCAGGCTGCTACCCCTTTCAAAACACGGGCTGCTTCACGCAGGCCACTGTGCGGACCAACAAAGAGAAACTCCACCATGGGATTCAACAGCTGCGGGGACGCATGGAAAGTGACAAAACCAGGTCTCCTACTCTAACATCAAGACTTGCGAAAGCGAACCAACAAGCAAGAAGACTAGAAGGCATTATTCCTCTTTCACAAAAAGTTGACAGCTGGCTGGAGAAAAAGTTCCTATCAGCTTCGGATGAGAACACTGGGGATGTCCTTGAGACATGACAGTGACCTTGTTAGAGCCGCCCAGACAGAGACACTTGTCATGCCAGGAACAGCCAAGTCCTCCGGGACTTCAGAGCGATGGGAGCAGGGAAAGAGCTCTGGAGTGAAATGATAGGATTTCTAGACCTGCTCCACCCCACTCTGACTGTATGACCTTGAGCAAGGTCACTTAACTCCCGTGCAACCCAGTCACCTCGCCCAGCAGCTGAGGAGCTGCCCTTGTATTTGCCGCTCCCGCAGGGAGGCAGAGCCGTCCGGGCTCAGGTGCTTGCCAGACCCGACGGGGGACAGATGAGGACCAGCTTCCTCCCTGTCACCGCTGCTTCCTTTTTCAGAAGGAAATGCTAAGTAAAAAGGATTTCGCTCTGACGTGAAGTGTTCTGGTTTCACATTCATATGGGATACTTCTTTCTAGATCTTTCTAGAAAGGGTCACGCTCTTTTGCAAAAGTCAAACACAGCTCCAAACTCAGTGCCAGAGATGCACAGTCCTTGTGTTGGAAGCTTCCAATGTCTTGGGATTTCTTCTCTAGGCCCTGGGACATCAAGGATTTCAGCTCTGCACTCCTGGGCACTCTCAGCTTCCCATAAAGGACAAGCCAGGAGGAAAAGGCCTTCAACAGCAAATATGAGGTCTGACTCAGCCCCTTATTTGCTTCCAGCTCGCTGTGGGCACTGGGGTCAGTACCCTCACCTCTGGGGCTCAACAGGCAGCAACAGGAGAGGACTGAAGGATGGACTCTCTGGAGACCCTAGAGTCCACATGTGCTCCCACGTTCTGTGACCTAGGGATGTCCACTCTACTGTGACTCACGTCAAAAACATGTCTTTACCATGTGCATGCTTTCACTGGGCACACCACTCCATACACTCCCTGATGCCTGAAATTCTTAAAAGAGACACCATCAAAGGGGACATTTAAAAACTTGGATCCCCGTGAGAGAGGGATTCATCGCCCTTACTCCCTGTGGCAGGCAAATGAATTTCTTGAGAGCGGATTTAACAGCGAACACGTCCTTACTTCTGCTTTCTTGTCTATAACGGAGACTTCACACGAGATTTGGGAGTCCTCCTCCATAAAATGAACCTGATGTTACCCATCCTACTCCCCCTTTGCAGAGAGAATTAAGGTGAACAATAGCCTCATAATAGGGCCTTAAAGTGATCCCAAACAATCACCTCTTATTTTTGTAGTTATAGTTATCTGCTTCCAAGAAAGGTGGGATACAGAAAGACAAAGGAAGTTATCTTTGTCAGTATTCTGCTGGGGGTCAGGTATATCCTTAACTTCCGGTGAGAATATTCAAAGAAGCACACACTTGATGTTATAACTCAGAAAGACCTCAGAACCAATAAAACAGAGCCAGGGCCATAAAAGGTCACAAAACTTGAGGCCAGGAGGAAGGGACCAAACTAAAAGGTCACAGAGGGTATTAAAGGGGAAACTGAGTCTCCAGCTCCAAGGGCAGATCCATCTGAGCTGAAGCAAAAGGTGTCACCTCACACTTGAGATCGTAGAATAGCTCCCTCTTCTTCCATTTGTTAGTAAGGATCAAAACCATGAACTATCAGAGACCAGGCTACTTGCTGCCACGATGCCTAAGATACTTGTCGGTCGGAAAAAAAAAACATGTAATAATAACCAACCTCGGGGGCGAGGAGCCCTCTGCACTTTGTATATTCAGTTGCATTATAAATCGTCACCAAATTACTCCATTTGGGTGAAGTAACCACAGGCCCTTTACCTTTGCTAATCTTACCCAAACGCTTCCCAGACATTTATTTCCCAAGTAGCTTGAACAACAACAACAAAAAAGCAGACACTACCAGATCTCGTTACATCCCTATTTTATAGGACATCAACAGACTTCAAGAAGTGATAGTCTAAAATCTCCCAGGCCATCAGGAAACATGGTACAGTAACTAGCAGTCAGAAAGCGTTCATAATCAGATCTTCACCAGACACATAAAAGATACTCCAGATGAAAAACCAAACCAAACAAAAAACCCTCCAGATATGTTTGTTGAGCGAGTGAATGAATGACATACACTGGCTTTGTACTCAGATGGTCCTTAATCACTTTGTGACCGTCAACCTCCTCTTCTCGAACCACTTTCCTAGGAGGAGTTGAAGATCCCCAAGGCCGTCATGGTAATTCCACGACCCATGTGGGTAGAAACTCTAGAACAATTTTTGGAATAGTCAGCAATGAATATAAATCACTTGCCTCCACCCCTCTAGAAAAGCACATGCTTCGGTAGAAAAAGAGTAGCTCGAAAGAGTTTTACAATCAAAGTCAGCTGAAAGAGAAGGCGGGTTTGCTCAACAGAACGTCCTGAGTGAATGGAAGAACCATGAGTGGAACCCAGATGCCCAGCATCCTGCCCAGCTGTCTCCCGCAATAACCCAGACCTCCGCATCAGCTTCCTTACCTACAACACAGGTCCTTCCCGCACCATCTGTAACAAACTCATCTTTCAAGGGAGCTCCAAAACACCCCTTCTATAGATACTTTCTTAAGTTCCAAATCCTAGCTAGAACTGACATCCCGGCCCCAAAGTCCCATCTGAGCCGGTGTATAATCTTCATTCAGGGCTTGGAACATTCCTTTGTAGGTGAGTTGACTAGTTAATGCACCCCGATAGTCACAGTACTGAGAATTGTGAGTAGTACACACGCACTTTATCCATCCATCCACACACACTCTTAGGAAACACCCACTGAGTGAAGGCATGAATGAATGAATTGGAAATGACTGATGCCAGGCACTGAGTGTTCTGAAAGTAGGATTATTTCCAAAGCAAAACCGTGCCTTACTGATATTGAAAATGTCACATCGGCTTGCAGCCACCTTCAGAGTTCACAACATCAAAAAAACAAACAAACAAACAAAACAAAAAAACAAAAAACAAAAAAACACAAACCCAAACCAAACAAAAGCTAATTACCAGGTCATAGACTATCTTGGCGCCCAAGGTCTGAGCATCCACTAATACCACTTGAAGTAGCGGCGGCAACTTGGTTTCCCAGGGCACTTATAACATTGCAATATTCATCTACCTCCCTCTGTCCTCCCACCCTCCCTTCTCACCTGGATAACAGGCAGCAAAAACAATGTCCATTGGAACCTCTCAAGCAAGCCGCTGCTGAGCAGCCCATCAGAGTACCGGGTCTGGACAGGAGTGACACTCACCTTTCTTCGTCCTTAAAGATGAATTTCCGCAGCTTCAGATCACGCAGCACCAGCCCCCCGTCATGGCAGTGGGCCACGGCCGAGGCGATCTGGTAGAACAGTCTGGCCGCCTCCTCCTCCCTCAGCTTCTTGCAGGTGCGGACAAAGGAATGCATGTCCCCATAGCTTCGCTCAAAGAACACATAGGCTTTGGTCTCCCCCAGGATAATTTCGGTGATTTGGTTGATGTTGCTGTGGGCAGACAGGCAAAAGCACGGGGCCAGGGATTCCTGGTAGCAGCTGATATCAAACACCTAGGGCAGAATTCACAAGACCAGGAGTGAGGGGTGCCTCTTAAACCACCGAATCACAGAATGGCACAGAAGACAGACCAAAATTGGACTCAACCACGCGAGCCCTGCCTGTTCCCAGCTGTGTAACATTGGGTAAGCTGCTTGACCTCTCTGAGTCTTCACGTGTAAAATGGGCAAATGACACTTGATTCACAGCGTTGGGAGGATTATATGACAACACGGGGGCAAAAGAGCTTTGCTGGTTAAGTCTTACTACTTTTTTCTCTCTACCCCATTCACCTGTTTATAAAAGTACTAGGGCAAAATCTGAAAGTGACCCACCCCAAGCTACACACACAAAGCCTTATTATCCTTCCAAGAAACAAAACAGAACAGAAACGGACATCACTACACAACTATAGTAATTGTACAAAAGATATTTTATGCTATACCGTTGTGCTGTGTAGCCCTCTACAACATATTAACAATTAACAGAGTAAATACGTAGTCTTTGCCTTAAGGTCCGATACCTTCATTTTACAGATGTGGATATCGAGGCTGAGAGAACAAGTCAAACTGAGCTGCAGCGGCAGAGCTAGGAAAAGGACACACGGTCCTTAATAGGAAAGCAGACACGTTTCTCGATTCCCTCCACAGCTATCTAGCTCAATGAGTCAGTTATGCAATGATTTTCTATGAATCAAAATTATTAGCCTGTGAAATGCCACCTCATTGTGAGGTTATTTCAAAAGAAAATCCATCCCCAATACCTTTTTGAAAACAAACTAAGAGGAATTAACACTACAGAGAATCTTTGAGGTTATAAGAGAAAAGCTTTCATTCATTTCAGGACCTCCACTAAATCAGGAACACAAATCCCTGGGTTTGGAATGCGGTTTTACTCTCTGCCTGGGAATGGGGGCACATGACTCTCCTCTGCGTCTGCATGAGTGAGGGGCAGGCATGAGGTGCTTTGCTGGAAAGCACTGCAGGCCAGGAATGTTCCAGCAACAAACACTTAAATGGTCCCTGTGCACCACTATTTAGCTTCTTAAATCTTTTGTCATTAGTTAGAACATCCTCTCCTTGATCCTCAGCAAGCAGCCTGGCCTAGAAATCACCCAGCTGAGGCTCTAATCCTGGCTTGGCCACCAATAATCTGGATAAGATGGATACAGCAGTCAGGGTCACTGGGCCTCCCTCCTCTTCCCAAAAGGGAGACGTTGATTTAGAAGGCTGTTGAGCTTTTCGGGTCCAGATCCCACGTGGGAACCTGATAAAAGCTCTGTCCCCTCTTAGCTGACAATGCCCACTCTCCGAAGCATGCACAAAGCTGGATGCCTTTTCAGGGCGTCACAGGTCTTCGGAAGCCCACCCAAGGACATAGGCTGCCATTTAAGATCCAGGATTGAAGTGAAGTCGCCCTCAGGTTCAAACACCGAAAGCAATCTGTGAGTCAAACAATGATAGTAAGAACCTTAGGAGGGCTGGTGCTAACCCAGGGCGAGGAAGCAAAGCAAGGTTGTGAATGAGCCATAATGAGGCTCGTCGGGAAGGCGGCACAGCTGCTGCCACTATAACCCAGAATTTAAGAATGAACACTTCAACGTCTCCAGAGACCACAAATCACCCCCTGATACTGTCAAATGATGACCTACGAGCAGTGACCTCAGAGGTCCGTTCAATTAGGAATTTGAAATGCCTGAGTCAACTTCAACACCCAGGCTGCCGGCAGCAGAAACCTACAAAAGCCTCAAAAATTTCACAGAGAGTAATAAGCCTTTTTGCAGAGCATAATGTAAACACTCTGTGTTATATAACGGGGGGAGGGGGTGATGCGTTCTGAAGCAAGAGGCTGTCTCCAGGGCTCCTGGAGTTTCCCTGATGGATCATGTACTTCCTCCTTCAAGTTGCCTTTTAAAAAAAGTAAAAGGTGATTTTTGCTCAGCACCTTCAGTATGTTACCCTGTCCCACTGGTGAAAAACTGAATGGACACAGAAATTAAAAACAGACAAACAAACAAAATATTCATGGCAGCTTCAAGAAATAGCCAATACCCTCTGCAGGAGATCGAATTCCAAGATGGTGGACAGAGCATGAAAAATAAAACAAATACTTATGTTCTCCCCAATGGGTAGGTACCAAACTTTTAGTAGCAGCTGTAACAGGCATTTATGGGGTTGGGCTCATACTTAAACCATCACCTTCAAACGCAAAATCAAGCCATAAGTCTGGTTGCCTTCTTTTAAATGTTTAATGTGGAGCCTTAGTTATATAATGTGGCAGTTGAGATAAGGCAGTAAGATTAGGCCATTATTAGTAGCATTTGCCAAAAAAACAAAACCAAACCAAAACCCACAAAAACCAAAAACCAAAAACCAAAACCAAGTACCCACTATGCCAAGATAGTGATTATGTTAATGTGCACAGTAGCTACTTTTCATTTCATGAAAAGGATAAGGTTAAAGACCCCCTAAAGCCGCCTTCCTTCCATTTGCCTAGCTTACAGTGGGCTCACGGAAACAATGAACAGGCTTGATGATTTTGGTTAAATGACCCCAAACAGCGTCCTGTAGAATTCTCTCTACAGTCCTCTAGAGGAATGGCATCTTTACATCTGATCTGTTTTTGCAAAGACTTTTTCCTTGGGTCAACACAGAGCTGGGAGACATGAACTCTATATTCTGAGACATCAAAAGGAACTTGATTCAATGTGTAGATTTCACAGTGCTTTGCAGTAAGCTGAGTTCACACTGTATCTGAGGATAGCTTATGGAAGCAGCCTCATAAAAACCACTGGAGCTTCCTAGGATATACACAGTTATGCTTGCATAAAAAGTCACCCACGTCACCTCTGGTAAAAAGGCAGGAAAACAGGCTGCCGTGTCTTAAAGGGATGACCTCTGGCAAGTAGAACAATGATACTGCACTTAAATCCACTTGCAGCCACAGTGATTGGTGAGGGGCTGGTTCAATCTTTGCAATAACTAAACTAGCACATTAAGTACAGTTTCAGGCCAAAGAGCACGTCTACGAATGACATCGTAAGGTCAGCCCAAAGTGAAATATGTCCTGAAGAATCTGGAGGGAGAATGAAAGAGCCAGGGCAAGTCACCTCTGCCTTTAAACAAAGAAATAACAGCAAGATGCTCACACAGAATTGGAAGGCAGAGTCCCTTTCTTTACTTAAAAAGGTCTCCAGCCTTTGAAAAATATTAAAATTCTGTACCGAAGTTGAGCAAAGGGAGTGAACACACTCACTGCTGGAGAATCGTGCATATTTCATAGGAGAGTGGCAGTTCTGTGGAATTCATTCATTTCAAAGGATGACTCCTCTATTGTGCAACCGTGTAGGTCTTCTGAGAATTCAATCCAGCTCTGAATAGCCTACTGAATTTTGGTTAACCAGGAACAGTTGCTCTGGGTCTCAAAAACTTGGGAGAAGATGCAAAATACCAAATGCTCACTAGAAAGAGAGAGCTATATTTAAAAGAGTCTGATTTTCCCCTGAGAGCTGAACTCAGGTTTGCAATTGCAAAAACGACTGAAGTCCCCCCCCCAAATGCATTATTTACAATGAAAGACTCCAGTGCTCTATGAAATAAAGCCGTCTGTGGTTAATCGTAAGTGTGATGTATTATTTGTAGCATAGCTGTGCAGAGGTCCTCATTCCTCACTCCTCACTACCCGCTTACCGCACCCCCCCAAGAAAACCCAAGAGTGACCAAATGTAAAATTAACTGATAATGAATTCTTTTTTTAAAAAAAGAATTTATTTATTTGACAGAGAGAGAGATCACAAATAGGCAGAGAGGCAGGCAGAGAAAGAGGGGGAGGAAGCAGGCTCCCCGCTGAGCAGACAGCCCCATGTGGGACTCGATCCCAGGACCCTGAGATCATGACCTGAAACCAAGGCAGAGGCTTAACCCTCTAAGCCACCCAGGCGCCCCTGATAATGAATTCTTGATCTATGCCCAATGTCTGGGTAGCGGTATGTTCTACTATTTTTTTTCTTTTTGCAACTGTTCCCCTTCTTATCACCCCCGTCTGGAGTGCGCACACACAAAGACACAGACACACCAGTCACTGTCCTGGGGTCAAAGACAAAAAGGAAACTGAAGTGCCCATCTCTGGACTAGCACTGCTAATCCCTGGGGCTCCAAAGGACGGCCTGTAAACCATACTGGCTAAGGTGTGTGTTGGGGGTGGGGGAAACAAGGGAAGGTTTCAGGCACGGAAGTCTGGAGATGAGAAGAAACGAGACAAGAGAGGAGGACCCAAAGGACTCACTCTTTCCTCCACCCAAAGGTGAGCCTGAGGCTTGGATTCCCACCCCCAACCCTCCTTTCAAGGCTGCAGGCAGCACAGAGCTCTTTGTAAACTCCTTCCCCGCGCTGGGCCCCTGGCTCAGCCAGAGGGGACACCTTTGTGTGTCTCTTTTAAAGGGCACCTTCTGAACAAAGGTTTAACACCTGCACGCTTCTAAGAACAATGGCTGCGAAAGAAACCCAGTTATCAGTGCCTTAAAATTAGCGGGGGATTCCCTATGGCACGGGTGGAAGGGGAGGGGGCTAGACGCAAGGAGAAACCGCTTGGGCAGCGGAACCCGGCCTTGAGCAGAGGCGCTCCACGAGCCTTTGGGAGCACGCGTGTCGGTGGCCCCCGCGCAGTCCCGCCGCCCTTCCCAACCCCGGGCTCTCCCCAAAACGCCCCCGCCGCAGCCCGCCCCATTGTCTGCAACGCTCTAAAAACTTCGCAACTAGTCAAACGTGAAAAAATAAATAAACCCATTTAACGAGGTCACGGAAAATTATCCCTGGAGTCTCCCTCCTCCAGGCTTCGGAGCTCGGCGACCTCCCGCCCCCTCCAAACGGCCGGCCGAGGAATCTTTTTAAAAGACAAAAAAGCAAAACAAACCCCGGGCTCTTTACCTTGCACACCAGCTCCTCCCCACTGTGCAGATGCACGGCACGAAAAACGTGGTCTCCCTCCAGAGGTTCCAACAATAAGTATTTCCCGATGCAAGAAACGCAATGCGACAAGTTCGGAGTCTCCGGCGGGCTCGGGGAGCCAAGGTTCGGGCTGAAACTCTGGCTGGGTTCGGCGGACCTTATAGACGATAACTCTTCGAAATCCTGGGTTTTGTTCCGCGATCTCCCATATCTTGCTATTGTGATGGGGGTAGACCTGTGTATGTTCATGAGTGTGGGGATCGCACTCGGCAAACAAAAAACCCGCTGGAGAGATGAGTCGCTGGCGAGTGCGGCTGCAGGCGGCTCCGTGCCACGGATTTTAAAAGGGAACGAGAGAGGAGGGGACGGGAAGGGGGTTACGTGGAGAAAGAGTTAGAAGCCCCCAAATGGGCGCCGCCGGGCACCTTGTCTGCTCTGAGCCCGGCTCCCGGGGGTGATCAGTCGGGAGTAACTCGGGTTCTTTTGTTACCCCAAAGCAGCCAGAGATTTGCAGAATCTCCGCACTTTTAGTTTCTCTCACTCTCTCTCTCTTTCCAACGTGGATCTAGACGAGTAACCGGATTGCCAAGGTGGGAAGCTGCAGCGCCAGGTCTCCCGAAGCGATCCCCACGCAGGCTTCCGAATCGCAGACGGGGCGGAGGAGCCCTGCTTGTAGTTTGTGCAATCTTCCAGGAGCGCACGGCAGCAGTTTGGTCTCAACGCGTTAGAAACCAAACAAAAAGAAAAAGGAAATAAGCACGGGTCTACCGGCTCGCGCCGCACGGCAGAGAGAATCCGCGCTGCACCCCCTTTTTTGGTGGAAAGGGTGGGGGGCGTGGAAGGGGGGGCGCCGGAGAGGGTCGTTACCTACGTTTTAACTGTAGATGGCGTCTGAGGCTTTTCCAAGATCGCAAGAGCTCTCCAAAATTTAAACAAACAAGACAAAAAAAAGAAGAAGAAGAAGAAAGAATAGCAAGGGAGCATTTAACTTAGAGCGGTCAGCGCTGCCAACAAAAGATTGCAAAAGCTGGGCACAGAGTTGCGGCGCGGGCCGGGCGCAGGTACCGCGACAAAGCCCGGGTTGGCCCGCCGGGCGGAGGTCAGCATAGGCTCATGCTGTCGCTACTCGCTCCGGCTCCAGATCGTCCTCCAAATAAAGCGAGAAGTGCAGGCAGGGACGAGGGTAGATCAGTGGTCTCCGATGCCCCCGGCACGAGCTTCCGCGGGGGCGGGGGGGTCCTCCCGGCGCTGGAAGGGGATGCGCCCCCAGCCAACCTGCGGCGTTCCTTTCCCGCTGGATAACTGGATCTTGCCTTGGAATGATTTACAACCACTCCGTCTCCCCCGACCCTAAACCCAAATTGCCCGGTAGGGTTTGTTTTGGAGAAATTGATGGCTTTTCTTCTTTTATTATTTTTTTTTTCTTTCTTCCTCAGAGGTAAGAAGAATGTGTATTTAAAATTGAAGGGGATGGCCGAGGGTGCCCGAGGCCAATCCCCGAGCTCTGCACGCCCGCAACTCCCGGCGAGGCGGTATTAATAGTTACTTACGTGGCCGGGGATCTCGGAGCGAGCGGGGCCCTGTGTGCGCGTGTGTGCGCGCGCGCGCCTCGCTCGCGCTCCGTCTCCCCATTCAATGTCACCGACACATTTCCACGGAGCCTCCGCCCCCCCGCGGCACCCGCGACTGGCTCAGCCCAGGGCCGGCCCCGCCCACCCCCGCCCGGGCCCCCCTCATTGAGCCCGGCGCCCATCAATCAGCCCCGCCGCTGCCAGTCCTCGGGCGGCTCCCCCGCGCCCGCCGGCCGTGCCAGTGCCATTGTAGCTCCTGGTCCCAGCGCCCGCGCGGGCCCCGGCTCACGGCTCTTCGGCGCGGCAGCAGTGTAATATCCTTCCGCGGCCGGGGCTGGGAGAGAGGGCATCCACAACCCGGAGGGAGGGTCGCGGCGCCACCGCAGGCCCCCGACTGCGCGCCCAACCGACAGCAGCCGGGCAGGAGTCGCGGGGCCGCAGCTACCCACGCGTCTCCCCGGAGCGGTTCCACTGGCGCTCAGTGTGTTTCTGGGTACCTAGTTCCTCTTCCTGGCGCCTTTTCCCGGAAAGCCCTGGTCCTGAGAGCATCGGGCCACTGAGCTTCTGATGCTGCCGGGAGCCAGGAGCTCTTCCCTGTTGGTGATCCCTTGCATAGGTGAAAAATTAGTTTCATTATCTTTCCCCATTTAAAAAGAAAACAGTTGCTTGCTTTGGGTTGGTGTCACCCTCCTGTTACCACCTCCCTACCCTCCACTCTCCACCACCGGGGCTTTGAGTGTTTTCAGCTTGAAGACACCTTTTGACTCAGGCCGAATTTAAACACTAATTCTTCTCTTCTCAGAGCTGTGCCCAGAGAGTCTCGGTGGCCCATTGAAACAGACACCTGCACGCACGCATCCAAGTGCTCTCGGCTCCCACCAGAGTGCAGGGCTGCACAAGATCTCTTCTGTTAGCCACCTCCCCCCCACCCCTCCGTGCCCCAGTACACACAAGTACAGCAAAGGCTTTCCACGTTGAGAATCAGGAGCAGTTTCACCGGCCGCCCCTACGGGTCAAATATTCTCAACTTTAGAGGGAGATTCCAGTCCTCTGGCTTGGGCACAAGCACACCAGGCCAAGGGCTGGAACTCCTTCAGAGGCTTGGGACTCAAGGCCTTAAACTAGTATATCTTGGGAAACTGGAAGCAATGTGGTTGGGGAATGAACTTTAAAAAGGGGAGGAGGGGGTACTGGGAAAGGTGCATTTAAAAGACTCTTGAAGCCCTCTGAGCTTCTACGGAGCTATGAATATTTTCTAATACAGGAGGGACAGGGAACCATGTTTATTGCCCACAGTAGGACTGTTTGGAGTAGGAAAGGGGACCTATTTATAATTATGCACAAGTGAGTTACTCTCCACATAAGAAGTGCCTAGCAAGTTGGCCAGAGAGGACACTGGGGACTATACAGCAGGCCACCACAGGGCCAGGGTTTGAAAAGAAGGTCAAGAAGTGGCCTCTTAGGTCCTGGCACCTCTCAACCGTTTTAGAGCTCGCAAACCTGCCTAGGACTCTTGCCCCAGGGGAACTGGTGAGTTCCAGCAGACTGTTACCATGACTGCTAAGCAGAGTCCTTTCATCCAGTTCTGTCTCCTGAAGACACTCAAGGGTTTGTGTCTGTCTAAGGAGCAGACCTGAAGTAGCTTCTGCAGATGGGTCAGAAAGACACTGGCCTCCTCTGTTCACTGACCACCAAGAGTGCTTTATAACTAGGGGTTGGGAGGGGCTGTCCCGGCCCCATCTGGGCCTCTGGTTTCAAATGAAAACTGAGTCAAGACTTTTTTCCTCCCTGGGTCCCTGTTTCTTCAACTGTAAAATGAGAAGCCTAACACCCGCCCTGCTCAGCTCACGGGATTGCTTTAGAATTACATTTTCAATTCCAGGAAATCTATGCTGGCGTACTATAAGCCAGGACCCACATATGAGTAAGAGTTGGTCTCTGCCACCCAGGAGCTCAGAGTCTAGCCCCAGAGAAAGGCATGGAAATACATCACTCATTGCATAACAATGTGGCAATTAGAATATCAAAGGAGCATACAGGAAGAAGCAACATTTCCTGGACTTCAGGGAGTTTTCCCAGAAAACATAATTTTTTTCTTTTTTTACCTTGAATTAATCCAGAGCAAATATTTACTGAAACCTACTATGTGCCAGACACTGGGTATGGAGATTCAACAATTTTAAAAAATACATGTCCTGTCTTGGTGGACCTTCAAAAAAAATTCAATGAGCAATAAAATAACATGAATAAGAGATCCTCGCTGACATTTCAGGCAGAACGAAAAATGTGCAGAAGCAATAGAATGGAATCCTCTGAAATTTCTAGTTAACTTGCCACGGTGTCAGTATTGGCAGTTTGGGAGCAGTAGGAGGCCTGTGGCTGGACAGATGGATTGGAATTAGAATGGGAAGTGACCTGAAGGAGATACCGTGTCAAGTCTGGCGTTAAACTGGGAAGTGGTGGAGTCCCATTGGGGTTTTAGAAAAATCAGGCTGAAGACCATGTGCATGTTTTCAAGAACATGCCAGTGAGCTTCCCAGGAAAGAGAAAGCCCTGTAGCCCGAGAGATAGAGAAAATGATAAACTGATAGTGGTATGTAACTGATGCTTACGTGACTGGTGGTGTATTTATTACTTCTGATGTGAAGTATGCAGTGGCTACTTCCTCCTCCTTCTCCAAGGCCAGATTCCTGTCCTTTGGACGCTACTGCAGTGCAGGGTAACTTAGATAATTATACCAAGTGCCCTCAACATTCTTATGCTTAATGGTGCACATTGCAATGAATTTAACTGCTCACTCCTTTTTTCAGATTGAAAAGAAAAGGAAATAGTAGGAATATCTGGGAGGGTCTTCTCATTCATCCACTATTTAGCCATAAAACCTTGGATGAATTTAAAATATCTTAATTATAAAGTAAAATTATCATCTGAATTTTACCAAACACATGAAAATTATGGAAGATGTGTATAAAGCAACTGGCGCAATGTCTTGCACGTAGTGGAAATGGTTATTATTATTGTCATTCCTACTGTTATTATGATTGGGAAATACATCTGCAGAGCAATCTAACATGCAATGATTAATAGTAGTAATAATAGAAAGGGATGTCTGCATGGCTCAGTTGGTTAAGTGTCTGACTTTAGCTCAGGTCGTGATCTCAGAGTCCTAGGATCATGCCCCAGATCAGGATCCCTGCTCAGAGGGGAGTCTACGTCTCCCTCTTCCTGCACCACTCCCTGCTGTTCATGATCTCTCTCGCACGCTCTCTCTCTCAAATAAATAAATAAAATCTTTAAAAAAAATGGCAATAATCGATAAAATAGATAAAATGCCTAGAGTATCAGTAAGATGTATGGGAATGGTAAACATAGAGTGGTAGGAATGGCTACATACAATATGCAGCTATGATTAAAAAAAAATAAGGCAATTAGAGAAGGGAGGTGCATTTTAACCCACCCACTTTAATCCAGACTGGATCAAATCCAGTTGCCTTGGTTTAGTAGCCTGCTGTGCATGCTTTCCAGAACATTCTCCGTTTTGCAATGAATTTAACTGCTCACTCCTTTATGTCAGGGCTCGTTAGTTCATTCACTCAATAAGCATGCAGTAGTAAATACCTACTACGTGTGAATTCCTAAGCTAAAGGCTGTGTTTATTGATCAGATAAATGGTTTTTGAAAATAATTCCTAAGACGACTGTATCACTTCAAGTCTAACATCAACCAAAGGTGATAACCTTCACCTTTCTTAAGCAACTCCTACAGCCGACCATAGCGAGGCTCAAAAATCTGTGACCCACTTCCAGGGCAAATAGTAGAGAATGCCACCTTCTGCCAATGTGCAGACTGTGGACTCCAGAACTCCAGAACAATCCATTTCCGTTGAGGTCTCTGTGAATGAGCCCTGGAGGCATACAGAGCAGTTTTCTTGGCCCTACATGGAATGTGGAACTTAGACTCATGGGGCTGGAACTCAAGAAGCTGACCACTTCATCTCCTACTCTCATCTGTTCGTTGCGTAAGGAGGAAGGAGAAGATCCAAGGAAGAAGGTGCACACATCGCCTGCTGCGGTCACTGGAGATGCACTTGGCCACATTCATCGTGATCCTGGGCTTTAAGTGCAGTCAGGGCCGGGAGATACATTCCCAGTGGCGATGAAGCCTGTGGTTTGCTTCTATGTTCCATGCCATAAATTGCCCCATTACTTTGGAATCTTCTCTATTACTGACTTTAATGTTAGTTATATTTAATTACGCCTTTTCAGTACCACTTTCTTTCTCTGGTTCTTACACAACGCTTCAAAATAAGTATTATTACCCTCGCTTTATAAATGAGGGAACCAGGACCCAGATAGACCAATTAATTTTTTCCATGGTGGCCTACTCTTGCTCAATGGCTCTGTGCAGGGGTGTGTGTATATGTGCCTCTGTGTGTGTGTGCACTGGGGAGGAAGGGTGGCAGGGCAATGAGTTGCTTTCTTTTTCTTTCTTTCTTTCTTTTTTTCTTTCTTTTGCAACAAGTTTCTTCTGAAACTCTGTGATGCTTTATTGCATCATAGTATTGTCATTAGGCATTCTAGAGAGTTCTAAACCTTTGGGTTAAATGGCCAACTCAAAACCTTCCCATAATGGTTACTTCTTTTCTCAAAAAAAATTTTTTTTAAGCTGCTCATGCGCAGAAAGCAGTTGTTTATTTACAAGGTGATCCCTAGGAGTACCTGTTAAAAGGTGACTTCATGGGGCGCCTGGGTGGCTCAGTGAGTTAAGTGTCTGACTCATCTCAGCTCAGGTCTTGCTCTCAGGGTCATGAGTTTTAAAAAAATAAGTTAAAAAAAATAAATAAAGGGCACCTGGGTGGCTCAGTGGGTTAAAGCCTCTGCTTTCAGCTCAGGTCATGATCTCAGGGTCCTGGGATTGAGGCCAGCATCAGGCTTTCTGCTCAGCAGGGAACCTGCTTCCTCCTCTCTCTCTCTCTCTGCCTGCCTCTCTGCCTACTTGTGTTCTTTTTCTGTGTCAAAGAAATAAAGTCTTTAAAATTAATAAACAAACAAACAAATAAATAAAAGTGACTTCTTATTTGTTTTATCATGGAGAGGTAGAGGATGTGTTTTTCTTTTTGGATAAATGGTCCAGTGTATAAATACAAAGAATTTGCCACGTAGGAAACATTTTCCTCCCAAGCCCTGGTTTTGTAGGTCTTCTTCTCACACAGGAAAATAGCTCTGAGTCCTCACCAGTGAAATGAGCAGAAAAGAATTGTTGCTGTTACTCACATTAAGAAAAGGGTAGGAATTTTGGGGGTCTTGCTGACAGTCTAAGGTCCTATTACCGATTGTTGAACAGCTAACAGAAAAGTGAAAGCAGGTAAAATGAACCTGCTCCTCCAGGAGGTAGTCCCCATTTACAAGTTATTAGAATGCTAGGTTTCTGTCCAGAGGAACTCAGTCTGAAGCTGATCTGTCAATCTAGTGTGTGTTTCCATATGTGACAGGAGGAGCCCCTATAGGCTGGAGGGCTCTGAACGGTATTTATCTTTTCTTCCGTTTGCAGTGTGAAGGTAAAAAATACTTTGCCGAGGGAGGGAAGAGGAGAAATCAGATGACTGCCTCAGTCCCCCTCCAGCTTTTAAGATCCTAATTTCAGTATGGGGAAAACAGGCTCATCACCAGGAGACCAATGTCTGAACAATGGTGCATTGAGTTTTTATCCCACTTGGGCCCCAATTCAGCCAATTAGCAACATGGCCCTGATTGCTCAGATTCAGGTTTCTAAGAATTAATATGTGCAACAGGCCTGCCAACTTAGAGACCACTCTTACAGATTTGTCCTCTTTAATCCTTATACCAGTTCCATAAGGAGGCTTCATTAGCAGCTCCAGAAGAAGAAACTGAGTCTCAAGGAACTGAAATTGCCAGTGAATGAGCACAAAACCAGCCCATCTGAAGCACAGCCTCTGCTGAGCAGAGAGCCCGACTTGGGCCTCCATCCCAGGACCCTGAGATCATGACCTGAGCCGAAGGCAGAGGCTTTAACCCACTGAGCCACCCAGGCGCCCAAGCTTCTGACTTTTCCAAACCCTCTGGACCCAGTCAGCCTACTGAGGTGCTTGGCTGAGTTCTTGTCCAAAGACAGTGTATTAGTCTGCTAAGGCAGAATTCCTTAGTTAGGAATTAGTCTGCTTAACAAAATTCCACTGACTGGGTGGCTTGGGCAACAGACTTTTCTTTTCTCCCAGGTGTAGCGGCTGGAAGTCGAACATCAAGATGTCAGCTGAGTTGGATTCTCTTGAGACCTGTCTCCTGACCAGGGTCACCTTTTCTCTGTGTCTTCTTGTGGCCTCTTCTCAGTGTGTGTACACTCCTCGTGCCTCTTTTTTAATTTTTAAAATTAAAAAAAATTAGTATTATGTATTTATTTTATAGAGAGACAGAGAGTGTGCAGGGGGTGGGACAGAGAGAGAGAGCGAATCCCTAGCAGACTCCCCACTGAGCACAGAGCCCAGTGCGGAACCCCATCTCCTGACCCCGAGATCACAACCTGAGCCAAAACCAAGAGGGGGACACTTAACCAGCTGAGCCACCCAGGCACCTCTCTTTCTCTTATGACCTCATTTAACCTTTTATTTCCTCTTTATTTGCCCTATCTGTAAATACAAGTGCACTGGGCGTCTGACCTTCAACATATGAATTTGATGGTTTGGGGGGTGGAGAGGGACACAGTTTAGCCCATAAGAGATAGTTACTGTGCTCTGGGATTTTGTTACTCTAAACATCACAGAGATTACTAAGATGATATCTCAGCCTTGCAAACTAATAAATGAGTTGGGGCATGTGAGATATACATAAACTATACTATAAAATCAGTCCTCAAAACAATCATTGTATAATATAAACTAGAGAATAACAGGTGATTTTGTACGCCTCTTCATACTTCAGAGTAGTCCTTGGCACAAAGTAGGGGATCTATCCATATATAAATTTCTGGAGAAGAAAGATAATTTCTACCACCAGGAAATGAAGCAATAGAAGCATTTGAACTGAGGTTGATGTCTAAGCAGAACATCAATAGGTCAAGATGGAAGAGAGTCTAGGAAAAGGAACCATGCGGAGTCCTGGAGGGTAGAAGGCATAGGAAGACAAGTTTGCAAGAGGTGGAGGCTGCAGGAAGGAGATGAGGCTGTTGTCAGACCACAGGGAATATGAACATTGAGCTAAAATACTTGGACATCATTCCATGGGCCAGATGTTCCCCTGGCCTCTGGATGAAAGACACTTATTAGCCAAAAATTGCATGTGTGGTAGAAAGTATACTGGCTTTGGAGCTGACCTAGTTGAATTTTCTTCTCCTCCTCCTTCCCCTTCTTCTTCTTCTTCTTCTTCTTCTTCTTCTTCTTCTTCTTCTTCTTCTTCTTCTTCTTCTTCTTCTCCTTCTCCTTCTCCTTCTCCTTCTCCTTCTCCTTCTCCTTCTCCTTCTCCTTCTTCTTCTTCTTCTTCTTCTTCTTCCTTCTTCTTCTTCTGATTATGTTATGTTAGTCACCATATAATACATCATTAGCTTTTGATGCAGTGTTTCATGATTCATTGTTTGTGTATAACACCCAGTACTCCGTGCAATCCATGCCCTCTTTAATACCCATCACCAGGCTCACCCATCCCCCCTTCTGAAACCCTCAGTTTGTTTCCCAGAGTCCACATCCTCTCATGGTTCACCTCCCCCTCTGATTCTCCCCCCTTCATTTTCCCCATCCTTCTCCTAATGTCCTCCATGCTATTCCTTATGACTAAACTTCTACATCCACAAGGACAGAAGTGGAAGCTATTATGCCAAGTGAAATAAATCAAGCAGAGAAAGCAAATCTTCTTGTTTTATACAATTCTATTATCTATCCCTGCATTATAAGAGCTCCCCAAAGCTTCTGCTTCCAAGGTCACTATGGAGTTACTGGCAGGATCTAGGCCCTGCTACATTGCTTGCCCAAGGCTCTGGTTTCTTCAGTGGATATTGACTGGAAACCATTCTCAGTTCTGGGCCACTCTCTCCATAGAGTAGTTCACAGTATGGCAGCTCGCTTCTTTAGAGCATGTATTTGAGAAGGGCTAGAGAGAGGAGACAAGCCTGACAGAAGTTAACAACCTTTTTTAGTCTGATCTTGGAAGTGACACTCCATATCACTATGCCATAGTCTACTCATTAGAAGCAAGCCACCAGGGCCAACCCAAAATGGTAGGAGAAGATTATACAGGAAGGTGAATACCAGGGATGATTAGAAGCCATTTTATTTATTTAAACAACATTTTTTAAAAGATTTTGGGGCTCAATCCCAGGAATCTAGGATCATGACGTGCGCTGCAGACAGACACTTAACTGACTGAGCTCCCCACGTGCCCCATGAGAGCCATCTTAGAAGTTGCCCGCCTTGGCATTCTCTAGGGTGACATAGTGGAATCTTGGGATGGAGATTATTATGTTTAACTGGAAGGGGTGAAAGCTTAAAGTTGTTGAGCCTCACTGGTAGAATTGATATCCCTCTGATATCCTTCAAGGATTTTTCCCTCTGACATGGTGGCTCTATGATTAAACAATGAGATATCTCAGCTTCTCTGCCCCTCTACTTTCTTGATCTACCTCGAGACACCCAAACATTTCCCTAGATTCTAAGAATGGGCAGAGAATGCCCAATCTGGAGACATGGAGGACCTTGAGACTTAGGGGAATGTTTTATTTCCCTCTATACTCATAGTGCTAGGACGGTGATGGACACATGTTTGTTATTGTCATTGTATTCTGGATAAGTCAATCCATGAACGATGTTCTCTTAGAAACCTGATATTATGAAAAGAGCCTAGACCTTGGAGTGGGGCAGAGGGTCCTGGGATTCACCCAAATCAGTCTGTGCCTCTGTACATCTGTGTCCATCCAGGACCTGCTTTTAGCGCTCAAGCGAAAGGGGCTGCATGGTGTCATCCAGTCTTCAAATACTTTATGGATGTTTCTAAGTGCTTACTTTTTAAGTCCACATTTCACAACTAAAATGATTCCATTGTGTTCTGAAAATCTCCTTAATTGAATGTTCTCTTTGTCAACCCAATAAACTGCTAGTTTTGCAATAAGATTCCCCTGGCACCTTTCCTGGGAGGGTTAGTGTGAGAAATTCACTCACATAACAAGAAGCATAGTAACAAATGCCTGTCCATTAGCTCAGT
Organism: Spilogale gracilis; assembly: GCA_004023965.1. Classification (NCBI taxonomy): domain Eukaryota; kingdom Metazoa; phylum Chordata; class Mammalia; order Carnivora; family Mephitidae; genus Spilogale; species Spilogale gracilis. The sequence goes on from PITA01000164.1 coordinate 61,157, forward strand.
TCTGTTGATGGATCACCTTCTATCTGTCAAGCACCAAGTTAGATACTAGGCTGAGCTTGTGGATCATATAGGAACTCACAATTTAATGACAGAAGCTTCTCATTCACTGCCCTGTTTTCCCATCTGAGATTTTTTCATTTTTTTTCTATCACACTTTTACTTGGGCCATAAATCACCAAGATTTTCTTACACACATGAAGCAACATAGTAGAAAGATAAATGTGCCACTAAAGATGGCCACACATTTTTGACACTCTCCTGTTGAGAGGTAGAGTTCATTCCCCTCCCCTTGAATATGGACTGGCCTGAGACTACTTAGACCAATGGAGAATGGTGGATATTATGCATGATCCGACACAGGGCTTGCCTTTGAGAACACTGGAGGCTTCCTCCTTGGGCTCTTGGAGCCCTGAGCCACGATTGTTAAGTCCAGTTGCCTATCCTGATGAAGAAATCACACAGAGAGGCCCTAAAGACTACTTGCAGAGGGAGGCGCCCAATGGAACCAAGCCTTCCCACCAAACCTTGGCAAATCTCCAGGCACAAGAATGAAACGAACTTGACTCTTCCACGCCAGAGCAGTACCTAAGAGAGTAGCACAGAGATGCCCTGGTTATGCCATCTTTCCAAATCCCTGCCCCACAAAACTGTGGTCTAATAAAGTTACGGTTGTTTTATAGCATTAAGTGTCAGGTTAGTTTTTTTTACTCAGTAATAGAAAACTGGGACAATGTAGTATAGTCATCTTACTCAGTCAGCTGAAACAATTCTCCGGGAAGACTTATCCATAGGAGTAAACAAACAAACAAATACACCAAACAAAAACAAAAACAGAACAGAACAAAAACAAAACCAAAAAACCTATAATGAGAGAATATTTGTTAAACATAGGCTGAATGAATCTCAAGCCCTCTTTCTCCTGACAATCTGCTAAGGAAATATCATCTTTCCTGATGTGCACAGCATCATTGACGATGATTTTATAATGAATTCTGATTAAGTCATGTTTGTAGGAAATGAACGTAACTTTCTCAGGGAATGAGGAACTCTCTGAGGGCAAGGACCAGTCATCTTCTCTTCTCTCCTCTGTTCTGCACTTGTCATGGTGTTGGGTACTGTATGTAAATGCATGTCAAAAGAATGAAAATCCATCAAGGAAACCATGATTGCTTTGGTCTAGAGCTTTTAGAATCCATCCAGTCCTTAGAAGAGCCTTGCCATCATTCAGGGGACCTCATATCTGCTCTTGCTTTACCCCTAATCTGTCAGGAGCCTGGGATCCAGATGATTTTTCTCACTAGACCTCCGTTGCCTCATCTATGACATAAGGACATGAGATTAAATAATACTCAAGTCCCTTCTTTGTTAATAGTCTGTATTCCAACGAGGAGTTTTTTTAATCATTTATTTTTCAAACCTTGATAACCCAGCTGCCATAGAAAACTCCACTAGATCATTGAAAGCTGCACATATTTCTCTGAGGATGAAGAATCTGAGTTCCTTTCCTTAGGGATTTGCATCCTAAGGAGAATCTAGATAAAGTAGCATGATTCCATTCTCCTAATTCTCGTAACTTCAACATTTTACAGCAAACAATTTCGCATAGAGACAGGCACAATAGTTGAGTTGTGACTGCCATAGTATGAGAAATCTCCCCAAAATCCCCTTCTTGATTTTCAGAAAATACTGATATTTGTAGTAATAACTAATATTTTCTAATAGCAATAAATATGAGTTATTTTTATCATTCTGTGAAATGCTTTGTATTTTTCAGTAATGGATGCTCATGTCTTGACTTTATGGAATACCCTTCTCATCCCCATAATCTTGGCAGGATTCATCTTGAGCGCCATCTCTTTCAGGAATTCTCAGGCAGAGTTAAGAGTCTCTCCACTGTGCACAGTTCTATCTTAGCCAAGCTGTATTTTGTTGAGATGACCTCTGCAAATATTCCTATCTTCAACTTGTCTGTTCCTTGAAATCATGGATCGCATCTTACTCGTGGTTGCATCTATAAGGCTTAAACAGTACCTGCACATTATAGCAGAATGACCCAGCATTTTCCTACTGTTACAGTTTATAAAGGGTGTTCTTTATTATCCCCATTAAACAATTGAACTGTGGCTCAAAGAGGAAAGTGACTTTCTTAAGATCACCTAGCCACACACAAAGGGCCCCCACACAGAGGCTTGCTAATAGTCCTCCCCACATCCTGAGAATTTGGGACTTCTCCCTGGTGGGAGGGAGAGAGCCCAAGCCCTGTCCTCCCCATGGATACATAGTCTTTGTTTTCAGTGTCTGGGAAATGCCCCAGGATTCCCTGCTGCGTTACCCCGGGAGACTATTTCTCAATCCCAGCAGCTGTTCTGGAGGAAAAGAAAAAGGAGACATTCTGAATGTATCATACATACAATGCAATATTGAACTGAAGATCGCTAATGAGTGAGAACTCTTTTACTGTGCAGTCTACTTTCAGTGAGGTCTAGCTCTTAATTTTCAGTGGGCGTAGCAGGAAGTGCTAGTGTAAAAAAAATGAAACATATATATTACTAATACTGTTGCTATATAAAACAATATTTGGCCAAGATGGTTAAGATATGATTCAGTCCTTGTTCATCAAGTTGCTAAATATTATTCAGTGAGTGGAGTCAACCATATGGCATAACTGAGTTTCCTCGGGAGGCTGGGTAAAATATTGTGTTGGATATAGAATTTGGACTTGGGCAGGTCTCCGGTGGATGGAGTCTGGATCAAGCTGCAGACTGCTAATTCCATTAAGATGAAAGACTAAAGACATGCAGAGACTAAAATGCACATGCAAATGGAAAAAGCACAGCCCGGCACGGATCGCTCTATGAGGTTGTTTCTCCCAGACACTGATGAAGAGTGGGCAGAGCCACACATCTAGACACAGATACAATCTTGAAAGAAAAATGTGTGTGGGCAAGCACAGTACCAGCTGGGAAAGTCTAAATGACTGAAACCTATGACTCAGAAATCTTAAATTGCCTTAAAATTAATGAAGCTCTGCAGGGATGACTCAGTTCATTCATGTCCTTAGCTTGCAAGCTTAAAAGCCTGCAGAAGGGGCCATGGTCCGAAGTCTGGAAGGTCAGACCCAGGAGAGAAAACTAGCGTCCCACGGAGAGGTGGTCTGGGGTGCAGGTCCAAGAACACTGGCTAGAGAGACAGGTGAGCTGGGACTCATTCTTCCCACAGGCTGAGTGACCTCAAGCAAGTGATGCTCTCTCATGGGACCTGATTTCTGTCCTTGTAAAATGAAAAGGAGAGATCAGATGATTTCTAAATTTTCATCGGCTTTGATATTCTGATTAGCCATGGTCCCAGTAAAGAATAGAATTTGATCCAGATGGTTCGCAGGAAAAGACTTTTTTAGGACAAGAACCCCTTGTAGATGTACGTGCCTGGTAAGGGGAACAAACAAGGAAGCGTTAGTTAGGCGCCCAGAGACTAACTAGTTAAGGACCACTAGAGAGTAGGCAGGAGGCAGTTACTCCTGGAGCCAAAGGACAAAAGGAAAACAGTGTTCCTGGAGCCCAACGAAAATTGGGACCCTGGAATAAACCCACCAGGAACTCGGGAGGAGGGGACCTGGTGGGAGCTTCCGTCCAGAGGGTCCCACAGCCCCTCCCAGACACTAGGAGGGAGCAGAGAAGAAATATCCTGAATTGTATCTCATCCCCTTCCCAGTCCAGTTTGTCACTGGTGCCTCTCGTGTCTCAGACCTGATGATACAGGCAAAGGACCTCACATTAAACAGGCCTCAGGAGCTGGCCGCCTGTGGCAGAGAGACATGAAAAAGGGTAGAGAATACATCCGGGTGGGTGGGGGGCAGGTGAAAATAAAAGTACCAGCACCTAGTTTCCTGACCATCCTGCTTCTATAAGAGGCAAATGCGCAGAACACATTTCTTCCTGCTGGAACGATTGGAGAACGATTCTCAAGTGTCAGCGTTCTGGAGGGCGGGGCCAGGTTTTGCTTCCTTTATTAACCCAGGAGAATGTATCACCTAGTTTGGCACCTAGTGGACAGGAAAGAAGTGTTGAACCCAAGACAGATGGGCGATCAGCATTTACAAACAGCGACGAGAATACAGAGCACGATGCCTGCCGATACTCTGTTAATGTCTGTTGAATGAATAATGAATGTGTAGGTTCAAAACAAATCATGTAATCTCTCAGATGAAAGGTTCTGCAAACCTCAGGCAAGCCCTTGGTATTTTTGTTCTCAGAGTTGTTTCGACTATGATTTATGGTTGTCAATGTACAATCTGTGTAAATTTCCTGGGTTGTGAAAATGGGCATTAGAGTGTGAGGCCCAGTGATGTCATCCATTAGTAAGCGAGAGTGGGCTGAAAGGAGACATCTTCTGCCTACCGTCAGGGCTGAGCCTTTCCAGCAGGTGCTCCTAAGAGAAGGATGTTTGGCACATTCAAACCCTCATGATGTCTCCTCCGGACGTGTAGGTACTCTAACGGAGGGATGTTCTTCAGAGTTGCACAAGCCAAAGAGGGACTCCAGGCTATGCCTTCTCTTGGCTCTCTGACTTGAGACAAGTACTCAGCCAGGGAGCCACAGTTTATAGCAAATTTCCATCGAATGAGGTAAGTGTACCCACAGAATGGCATGATGTGTGACGGGCATCTAGTGAGGAGCCCGTGTGGAATGGATGTTCGCCTCTTCTCAGTTCCAGTTTTATAGCGGAGTCCTGGGAGTGATGTGAGGTGTCGACCAAGGAAGAGAAAATGTGTTTTCTGCATCACTATGAATAGGATCTTTAAAAGAAAGGCCCTTCTTTTATGATGGGGACAACTCTGTTCGTGAAAGAAGCATGAAGAGAGAATAAAAGTTACAGACTTGTTATTACTGCTTCACATTTAGGGACTGATGTTCACAAGGTCCCTTAGCATACAGAGCACCCTGAGAGGTGCGGGCAATTCTTGTTACTGTTTGCTAAGCTCATGTGCAGAACCAACAGCCTCTCCCCCACCCGACTTCTCTAGTTCACTCTCTGGCGGTTGAAATGCCAGGCGCGTCCCCCCAGGCTTCCCTGCCATGAAGCAAGGCCATACGATACAATCCTGACCAGAGGAACCGAGGAAAGAGTACTTAAGAAGAGCTCCTTGAAAGGTTTTCCTTTCTCTCTGGTGAGAAGAGTCCTTCACATGGAGAAGCTGTCTCTTGTCTTGAAATTGCTGTGTGAGGATGTGACTTGTGAGGCTTTAACAGCATCTCGTGACCAGAAAGGGAAAGCCAAGATGGGATCGGGGGACAGAATGAGAAATGGACATTTGGTCTTCCTCTGCTCTTCCTGGCTCATAGCTCCTAAAACCCTTGTCAGTCCCCATGCAAGCGCCAAGGGGCACCTCTGTTAGAATGTCTTCCTCTGTCCTCCCAGTTCATGAAATAGCTATCAGAACACTAAAAGACCCATGGGCAACTTTTGTCATTTATAACAAGCCCCTTTCAATTACACCTGAGTTTATGTTGGTGAGGTGATTTTTGGAAACTCCCCAGGATGGGGGGGGGGGCTGGTTGCCAGGGGAGCCAACCAGGGGAACCAACCGGGGGAACCAACCGGGGGACCCAACGGGGGAAACCAACCAGGATTAGAGGGTTGGAACTTTCAGCCCTACCCTCAACCTCCATGGAGGGGAGAGGGGCAGAGACTGAGTTCATTTCCAATAGCCGATGACTTAGTCAGTTATACCTGTGTAATAAAATCTCCATAGAAACCCATAAAGGTGGATGCAGAGTTCCAGATTGGGGAGCCATCCGTGTACCAGAGTGTGGCACACCCCAAACTCCATGAGGACAGAAACTCCTGTGTTCAGGACCCTTCTAGACCCTGCCCTATGTATCTTCTCATCTGGCTGGTTGGCAGTATCCTTTAATATGCTTTGTAATAAATGGGTAATCTAGTAACTAAACTGGTTTCCTGAGTTCTGTGAGTCACTCCGGCAAGTTAAATTGAACCCTAGGAGGGGGTTGTAGGAACCTTTGATTTATAGCCTATCTGTCAGTAGCACAGGTAACTACCAGACTTGGGCTTGACATCTGAAGCGTGTGTGTGTGTGTGGGGGGGGGTGTCAGTCGGTGGGGGCAGGGGAATCTTGGGGAACAGAGTCTTGAACTCCTGGAATCCGACGACCATTTGACCGTCTCTGGGTCAGAACTGAGTTCCATAGTAGGGACATCCAGTTAGCATTACAGAGTTGCCCGAGGGGTGGACAATCTACACCTCTAGTTCTACAAGTGGACTCATGTTGGGGTAGAGTCTTGGGAGCAAAGGAACCCTACCCCAGGGGTGTTTTTTTCCTACACATAAGAACCAGAGAGAAGCTTCCCAGAGGCCTGGTCTAATTGAGCTGTGGAATAACCCAACCCCTGGACGGAGAACTCATGTGCCTACAGGTTCATTTCTAAGCACTTAGGGTTTATGTCTTGCTTCAGTCCTGTGTTCCATTCCAAGCTGCCGAAAGCACTCCGACAGAGAAGTTCTCTTCAGATTTCTTCTGGAGGGATAATTGAGTTCCTGTGCTTCTGTTTCTTTTCTTCAGTGGGGAATTAAAAGCCTAGAGGTCAGACATTATATGTTAGGTGTTTTTGATTCCTCCATTCACTTACCATTGATCCTTTCAATGAATCATTCATTGTTTATTCAACCAAGTCAGTACATATTCAACATGTGCTGATTCCTTATCCTGGTGGTTGATGTCTGCTGGCTTTCTCTCTGCCTAGCGTCACCACCTCAAGGAAGTCTTCCTGGGATGCCCACACCCCACTAAATGTCCTTCCTTGGTGTGTCCTTAGGGGTCAGCCATGACATCCTTTTTGGCATTTATAGTATTATATTGAAATAATTTGTTTGTCTTTCCAACTGAATTATACTTTTCCTAAATGTAGGAACTAATCATAGCCCCCACTCTCCCTTTCCTCTTTCCTTTCTTTCCGGTTCCTTTCCTTTTCTCCTCCTCCTCTTCTTTTTCTTCTGCTCTGTGTTGAGAGTATTGCAAAATTCTTGGCCATCAATGAGTATTCAAACCTCTTTGTAGCCCCGAATTGAACTGGATACTATGAGAAACACAGAGGAATAACACAGTTGGTAATTAAGGGCAGAGACGGTGCTTTTTAACTTTATAATCCTATCTCATGACCTGGAAATGTGCTTAGCACATGTTTGCTGAATGAAAAAATTGGACTCAGGGAGAGTTGACATGACAAAACTGGTATAAGAAACATTTTGGATATTAGTTAATGCTACCTTGTGTAGCATTAGGTAATAGTGATGTTCCATAAATATGCATTAAATAATGTATGCCTTTAATGCATCCAGAATTTAAAATTAAAAATTTTTTGTGTTGTGAAGTATCACTCTATCCCTATAGTGCATATCTTTGCCTCATTTTGTGCACAACTTATTTTTTCTGGGGCGATTTGAATTATTAGCTTCATTCATATACTAAGTACACGTATGTAAAATGGATCAGTTTTTGAAATCCTTATTTTATTACCTTGCACCTTACAATGATGCCACGCTGTTTTCCTCTGTGTGTGTCTGTGAATGTGTGTATCCCACATTTGTCTTCCTTTAATTTCCAGAATTTTTCAGTAATTCGTAGACATTTCAGAATCCAGATAAACTTTAGGCTTTAAGATTAAGCTGCATCAACATCTCAGAATGATTTCCTGAAGTTGAGATAGTACTCAATTTAGAGATTATGAAACACAATATAGCACACTGAATAAAAGCGCAATCTGGGATTCAAATGCTCAGAATGAGAAGACTGGCTCTACAATTTTCTTTCTTTCTTTTTTTTTTTTTTTTAGATTTTATTTATTTACTTTACAGAGAGAGAGATCATAAGTAGGCAGAGAGGCAGGCAGAGAGAGAGGAGGAAACAAGCTCCCTGCTGGGCAGAGAGCCGGATGTGGGCCTCGATCCCAAGACCCCGAGATCATGACCTGAGTTGAAGGCAGAGGCTTTAACCCACTGAGCCACCCAGGCGCTCACTCTACAACTTTCTAACCTGTGGTATTTCACAAGTCAGTGAATCTGTTTCTTCATTTGTAAAATAAAAGTAATAATACTACCAACACATACGTTGTTAACTAGGTAGAATAAGAAAATGTGCATTAATTAGATACTTAATTTTTCACCATTTTCCAGAAAGGTCCCACATCCCCATCCATGGCTGATTGGGTGAGGGCGGTCCTGTAACCCAAGGGAACCAGGTCACAGGAAGGGTTGAGTGGTTCAGATTTTCTGTTTTTAGGAGACCCTGAAAATTCTTAGATGATGGTGGTGGATTGCGGACGATGCAGTTGGACAGAGAACTAGGGAATGCCAGCCACGGTGGGTCTTGAGGAAATCAACTGAGCTAAGTAAAAGATGAAGAAAAGCAGAAATAAAAAATTCAAGTTGACCTGTGGTGGAGCGAGAGAACAATCTTCCTCCGGCGGGTGGGATGTTGTTTCTTGCCATGTGAGTTGGAAAGGTGATCCTACAGTAAATTTCCCTTTCAACTAATCAAGTCTGAAAAACGTTACTTTCAACTCCAACAGCCTGGGGCAGAGAGTGGATCTAATTTTTATGCTGACTTCCTCATCAGATTGTTTTCAGGATCAAATGAAGCGAAATAAAAAACTTAAAAAGGGGAAATCTGACTAATTTTTCTATAGAAAGGCAAGAGAATTGTAACATTGGTCTATCCTCCTCACAGTTGTTTTCATAAATCCGATGAAATGACATGAACAAGTGTCATCTAAAATGAAAAAGATCACAGCCATCCACGTGAGAATGGCGATTACCCTGCTCACAGATGCCAAAGCCATACCTAGAATGTTCTGAGGATTGCAGGAATGATTGCTATTGGATTGCTTCATGTTACATTCATTTTAGGTGCAAAGTTCTTAGAAGTACCTGTGACCTTTGGAACATACGTGTTTTATAACTAAGAAACATATCCTGGGATCCAAAGGCACATGCATGGCAACTTACACATAGTCACATTAAAACAGCCTCAACATTCTTGTCTGAGCTATTTTTGAAAGGTATTAGCCCGGAGGCATTAATGGTTAAGCCTCCAATAAAGATAGAAATGACTAATAGAAGTACACCGTAGGGAAGTACGCTCTTGTACCATACATCATTCACGGTGTATAGAAAGCTCTTTGTAAAATGTTTGTTTGCTCTGACAACTCAGGTTCACCTTGAACAATAAGGAAACACTGAAATCTCCTGGTCTTTGTGCCAAAAGCTGATCCTAATATTCTCTAAAATCCTTTGTGACCATTTTATTCTGACATTCTCTGGCCACGTGCTGTAGGAAACACTTTGAAACATGTCTCTTTTCCCCCAGGCCAGTGAAGCAGACATGACCCAGATTGTCTCATGGGATTTTATTTTATAGCTGACACATTGTTAATGATATGACCTTAACGTATGGGTTTTAAAACTTTTTTGGTTTGTGACAGCAAAAGAGCATCATTTTTTAAAAAAGATTTTATTTATTTGACAGAGAGAAACATCCAGAGAGGGAACACAAGCAGGGGGAGTGAGAGAGGGAGAAGCAGGCTTCCCGAGGAGCAGGAGCCTGATGCGGGACTCGATCCCGCGACTCCAGGATCACGACCTGAGCTGAAAGCAGCCGCTTAAGGGCTGAGCCACCCAGGTGCCCCAAAAGAGAATCAATTTTAACCATATCTTTGACATTTCTCACTACTTAATAAAGAGGTTCTCCTAAGTAAACATGAAGAGTGATTTTTAAGGACATTTAAAAGAATGCAAGTAGTATCTAAAAGGAACATCAGATTGCCTTTAAACATATTTACCCAAAACTTTCTTGACCAAAATCCTGGATTTTTCTTCCAGAAACATCTGTCCATTCAGGGTTACTGGGCCCGGTGTGGCTGAACGCTGAAACATTGTTCTGTAATCTTTTCTTCTGTGTCATTGAAATGGAGCTTCTGAAGTGCTCTTTGATTACTTTACTTAGAAAACAACAATATGACATCAAAAGGGACCTGGAAATATTTCCAGGTGACTTTCCAACATATTGTTGGAGCCAGGATATATTTGGGGACTGAAAGAATTGAATTTAAGTATGTTTTTTTAAATGTATTTTTAAAGATTTATTTATTTGTGAGAGAGACAAAGAGAGAGCACGTGTGAGAATGCAAGCAGGGGGAGGGGCAGAGGAAGAGGGAAAGAATCTCAAGCAGACTCCCCACTGAGTGAAGAGCCCCACATAGGGCTTCATCTCAGGACCCTGAAGTGGTGACCTGAGCCCAAATCAAGAGTTGGAGGCTTAACCAACCGAGCCACCCAGGTGCCCCTTAAAATGCATTTATTGACTGACAAATTAATTGTATAATATTGGTGATCTATAACCTAATTCTAGTCAAAACTATATTTAAAAATAATTTTAAAATGAAAACAACATACACACAAAAAACAATATATACTATGTACATTAAAGTAAATGTCAAAACTTATTTATACTGATTATCTCAAAAAATAATTAAGTTGAATGAACAGTCTTAGAGTGTATACATTTTAAATAGTTTTTAAAACATTTGTCTTTATAATTATGTATTTTCCTGAAAATTTTATTCAACAATCTTATCTTTGATTTTAATAAAATTGTCTTCAATTTTTTTTCAAAGTTTTACTTAAAAAAATGAAAACTTTGACCTTTGACACTTTCAACCGACTCCTTTCTCTAGAACACACTTTAAAAAGTTCCCTTCATACTGAAAAGTCTAAGAATTTCACTCTTCAAAGTTTGTCCCCAGGCCTAATTTTGCCTCATTCTGAATACCTTTCTTCACCAGATGCCGTAGTAGACAAAACTCTTCAAATAAATTATTTCTGTTCATAATTTGTTAGAATATTTTGTCAAACATAACAAGAAATTTCAGAATGCAAACTTGTAAATCACACTGTGAACGTTGTAAATTTTTTCCCTTGTTCTTGGAGGGATATTTGGAGATCTTCTTACTTGGAAGCTTTGTTTTACTAAGTGCAACTTGTTAAGAGCTTCAACACCTGTAGGAGTTATTTTGTTGTTTATTTTGGTCACTGGGGACGTGCGTGACATTTCTCTGATACTTTGATTAAAGATTTCCATCTAAATTTTGAACAGAATATAAGCAAAATGTAGAAGTCTTTCTGCAAAAAGTTTAATGGCATTGTAGGACATTTAGGTTGAGTTTCAGAGTAGTTCTGCAAAAATCAAACACTTCTAAGATCTAAAGAAAGGGAGCAAACACCATGGACATCTATAAATTGATTTAAAAAATATTCAACCTTAGCTCTGTCAACAATTTTGTAGTTTAGCTACTTGGTGTTTATTTGCCTGTGGGTGTATATATCATGTGTATGTATTTATTTTTACATTTTGACAACTGCAGCTTTTATTTTGATTGGCAGATCCCTACAGTTTACCTGAACAGCTTTTTTTTTTTTTTAGGCACAATTGACATAAAACATTGTATCAGTTTCCAGTGTGTATGAATAGCGTTGTTAATTACGCTTGCCTCACACCCAACTCCCATCCAGTTTCTGTCATGTGGGTTTTTTAATCCTATATTTACATTACCTTGTAAGGACAAATGATTTGATCTTTAATGCCAAACGTTCAAATTGAATTCGCAGTACCATTTAAATAGTTCTACCTTGATATTATGAATTAAAAAAGACTTATTGTTGAAATAATCTGACTTTCCATTTGAAGTATTTTTTTAATATGATAAAACCAGAATCATTGAGCACTCTGTGAACTTCTTCTGCTCACAGAGAAAACACATAAACCATCATAGTTTCGCATTTGGTGTATGCACAGGAAAACTCAGAATGAAAGAAGAGCCAATTTAATTTGAATAGTGATTTGATCTAAATTCAAAGTCATGCTTCATACAGTGATCACACCTTCTGCCACTTCATGTGTTAAATCATGGTGGTTGGGCACTATGTCTTCTTAAGTAATGTTGAAATGGATACTGATGCGTTTTCAGTACATTTGGTCTTTTAGCTTCCCTGTGATTAGTGATATCACAGCAGCCCTCCATGGTGGGAAGTAAAGGCTTGCAAGCATTTTGTGACATATCATAATTAACTCTCTTGAAAAAAGAAATTTATATGGTATATTTCACTAATTATGCACTTTTTTTGGTTCTTTGTGCCAACATAATTAATAGCAAAAGAAAAAAGTGTGTCCAATAAAACCATTAAAAATAGTTGTAGATTTCTATTGACTAACAGATGACATCTTTTCTCCAGAAACATTCTAAAGCAGGTTTCTCAAACTATTTCCTGTACATACTTCATCTGTATCTAACTTGTATTTTACCGGGTCTGACACACCCCTCTGACTGGTGACCTAGGAGCTCTGTGAAGCCTGGAAGTTTCCATAGCTGGGCGGTATACCAGCTGACCGGCGGCTGCAGCTCCCTTGACTCTCCCACTGCCACTCAAGGATGGAAAGAGTTAGCTGTCCTGAGCTGCTAGTGCCTAGCACACTTTGCTTTATTTGCAAGTCCCTTGCATGTTGTCACTGAAAGAGAGATGTTTGTTATATTCTCTGGAGGAAGGTCGAGAAAAGAGAGATGTGTTGCTTTAGCCACCTTTCAGATTTAATCCTATGTTAACATGGGTCTCTCTTGAGTGCACTCAATTCAGTTGATGAGTACATGAGTAGACCCCTTGCAGAAGGGTCAAGTGCAAAGTCAAGACCTACCAAAGAATGAGCTCATTTCAGTGCAACAAATAGCCATACCTTGTTTAGAAGAAAGAAGAAAAGAAAAAAAAGACTAGGAAAGTGTAAAATAGAGGAGACACTGAAACAGTCATAAACCAAGGTTGCTCACACAAATGGAGATACATGGTCATCCTATGTAGAGAGTGTAGAGAGGGGGAAAGTTTGCAAAATTACTGCAAATAAACTACTCTCAAACTCAGTGGCCTCAAATAACAATCACTTATTCTCATAGTTCTGTGGATCAGCTGAGGGTCTTATTCTGCTGAGCTTCCACATGCTTCTGACCTTCAACTGAGATCAGCTGATCAGCTCACTATGACTGGGCTCCTATCCATGCCCCATCCCCCTCTGCCCCCCTTGCAGGGCAGCTCCTCCTGCATAGAGGCACAGAGTTTTGCTCAGGGTGATACAGAACCAGAGGAAGAAGAGAACAACCCTAGAACTCTTCTTTAAGCTGACGTCACGCCAACTAACATCTCATAACCCAAAGCATGTCATGCGGCCAATTCCAGAGTCAAGGCTGAATTAGAAGTTTGCTCTTGGATCTAGAGAGAAAATTTTTAATATTTGTGAAGAGTAACCCAATCTCCAACCCAGAGAGCCCCAGTTAAGAGTTTTCATCTTTCGTTTTGTGACTATTTCTCATACGCCATATTCCCTGATATAATTTACAATATAGTTAACAAAGTATCCCTCATATAATGATCACAATTCCCCATTCTAGAGTAGCATCATTTCTAATTTACAAAGAGGAGAACTAAGGCTTCAAAGACTTAAGTCTTGGCTAGTGGATGACAGGCAAAATTCCTCAGGTCTGATTGAGTTCACACACAGACTTTCTTCTTAATTTTTTTTGCTAAACTGTTCTACTTAATTATTTGGCACAAAGAAAATTGCTTTCCTGATGGTTGCTAGAGGTCCTGCTAGCAGTTTGGAACACACTCATTCTCATCTGAGCAGAATATGATTATTGATATGATTTTGAGCTGCCGTAATTTCATTCCACTAAAAAATCACAGCATGAATCTGAAATATTGGGAAGACTTTGGGGCTAAAGGAAACAAAATGCCTGGAAAAAGGTTGCCATATGTTCAGGATTCAAGTGGCATCTGTGTGTGCTCATTACAGCCCACCACTCTGTGTCTGTTCATTTTGTTCACCAGGTAACTCTAACAACTCCTGGGGTTGATGCTAGGATGTGCCCAAGGCCCTCTGCCTCTGGCTTATGCCTAACAAGGCAGTTTATTATTTTATTTTGTATCATACAAAGGAGACAGTGCTTCTTCTCTCAAACATATGGATAAATTCCTTCCCAATATATTTCTTTCTACTGAGAGTAGCATGTTTATGATAATACCTGCCATGTCTTTCCATGGCTCTGCCATCAATGGTGTTAACTTAGATGTGGGCTTTAGGAGTAAGTGGGCTCAAGGATGGAAATTTGGACAGGACTGATAGTAACACAGATGGTAGATGGCCAGAGGGGTTTCTGAAGGGAGAGGAGCCAACGAGGACTACGTAGAATCTACAGCCTCTTATTGGGGTTCAGCGTGGGAAGCCAGGAGCAGACTGGCAGATTTGTCTTTGGGTGTGCTGGAGGCACAGGTTGGGGGGGGGGGGTAAAGGGATGGGGAGCAGCCAGTGGCCGCTGAGGTTGGGGCTGCTAGCTGGAAATCAAGTCCTGATCCATGGAGATTGACTCAGAATTGGAGCCAAAAGAAAATGAAGCTAAGAGACAGTGTGAATCTTGGAAGAAAAGCAGAATGGAGGCAGGAGCAAAGTGGGGAGAGAGGGCATGGCCTGGCAGAACCCCAAAGACAAAATGTGGGTGACAGTAGTGACTTCTAATGCCGACACCACATGGGCCTGGGGACCCACACGGGGTGTACTTAAGGAGCTGGAGCAGGTGGACAGTAGACAGGACTGGGATTATGCCCATTGCCTATCAGACCATTCGTTTCTCTGGGCCCACCAGCAGAGAGACCTCAGGAGCTGCTTCAAAGCCAGTCCTGCTGTGTGACCCTCATCCCTGTCCCTCACCACTTCTCAATAGCTTCACCAGAAGTCTTGACAATGGGCTTAGTGCTCAAAATGGATAAGGAAGGACTTTGTGGGAGCTCTGGGCTTGAATGAACCACAAGGAAAAAGCCTTTTGTTTTCAAGATGTGGCCTCTGTGGACAGATGGACGCACTCCCTGTGCTGCCATTGGCAACATCTGTAAATTGTGCTGGCCTCTTCTTGTAAATGGGCAGCATTCAGGGCTCTTGCTTGGAGTATGGCCTGACTGGGGGTCATGGTGTCAATCAAATCACAGGGGGATGAAGCCAGTTCCATTCTGCACCAGGATATGTGAACTCATCCTCCTTTGTCTGAGTCCAAAAACCAACACATTCGCCTAATGGCTGTATCTCCCCTGCAGGCCCTAGGAGAACAGTAACTCCTTGAAAATTTGAGTCAGGACTGGCAGGAGCCTCCGTGAAAGAGCTGCTAGATCCACAGGGTCTTTCTTTCCTTTTTACCCCTACTATTTGCCATTTGAAACACTTTGTAAACTGTAAAGCACAAGTAAATATCAATTAATATGATTTACTCATTCATTCGGCAAATATTTGCTGGACATCTGTGTGTACCAGATGTCGGGCTAAGCGATGGCCACACAGACATGAATAGGACAGTCAGTGTTCCCAGGACTGCAGGGAGCTGGGGGACAGATCACATAAATGTGTAATCACAGCCACCAAACCAGGAGGGCAAACGGCAAGTCCAAGGTCTAACCCTGCCTGGGCGGCCCACGGGAATGGAGCATCTATGAGAGAGGAGGTTCAGGGGAGGAGATTCCTGAACTAAGTATTGGAAAGTAGTCCCGGTTGGCTTGGGAGGCAGAGGGAAGAGCAGGAGCGAAGTCCTGAGGCAGGAGACAGCCTGCTGCAGAAAGGGAGCTTTGACTAGGGGAGCAAATCTCTGCATGTTGCAGGCAGTGAGCAGGAGATGGGTGAGAACATCCACAAGTGTGATGAGTCATGAAAGGAGTTTGAACATTTTGAAATATGTGATGGAGAGACATCCAATTTTTTCTAAAGATTTATTTTTTTTAGACAGGAATTGCTCATGAGTGAGGGGAGGGGCCGAGGGAGAGGAAGAGGGAGAGAGAATTTCAAACAGAGTCCCCACTGAGTGTGGAGCCCAGCTCTGGGCTCAATTTTCAGACCTTGAGATCATGACCCGAGCTGAAACCAAAAGTCTGATGTTCAACCAGGGGACCAGGTGACTCAGGTCCCCTGAGACACTCAACTGTTGTTTTTGTTTGTTTGTTTGTTTGTTTAAGATTTTGTTTATTTATTTGACAGAGAGAGAGACAGTGAGAGAAGGAACACAAGCGGGGAGAGTAGCAGGCAGAGGGAGAAGCAGGCTTCCCACAGAGCAGAGAGCCCAATGTGGGGCTGAATCCCAGGACTCCAAGATCATGACCTGAGCTCAAGGCAGACGCTTAACGACTGAGCCACCCAGGTGCCCCAGACACTCTACTGTTTTTAATAGGGAAAGGATTTTTTTTTTTCCTCTTGATTGTTTTATTATTTCTATTGTTGTTATTACTTCAGAAAGAATACTCCAGCCACACTAAAGGGCTTGCACTCACTTCTGGATAACTATATGAATGAACTGTGGAATTCGTATTCTTAATTAAAAAAATTTTTTTTAAAAAATGGAAGTGTGGTGATCAGAGCCTTATGGTGGAGAGCAAAATGAGATCTGATACAAGGAGGAGGGCGGCCTTGGAAAGCACAGAGCATGGGAGAAAGGAAGGAGAGTGGGAGGAAGCACGGGGTTGAGGAATTAAGCAGCTTTCATTGTCAAGTTCATATAAGCAACAGATGGGCTCAGTATGGTCTGGAGCATTGCAGTTGTGTATTGACCTGTTACCTGGGATGCAATTCACCAACCCCCACCCATTGGGACACCCACTGAACCAAATATGGCAGACACCAGGTAGGGCAGCCATGGCCTCGTTCCAAAGAGCACGTGGCCCAGTATGGCATCTTCACCTCCCTTCTCATGAAAAGCACCTGGTGAGTTTTTAGAAATGTAAGGACGACGGGGTCGTACCCCAGACTAATTAAATCAGACTCTCTCGTGGGAAGGATGTAATTCCTAATTGAAGTGTGGTAGCAGACTGGAAGGTGCCCAGGTTATTCGGGAAGATGAAATGACACGTTCTGGTGTGTAGAGGAAGAGGCCTTGGGAGCAAGACTGGAAGCTGGAGGAGGTAGCAGGTGGGGGGCATGGCTGCAGAGGGGGTCAACCCGTGAGCTCTCCCTGGATGTGTGCTCTGGCTCTCCCTCTTCTCGCTGCTCTGTCACCTCAGGCATTTGTCCAATGTCTCTGTTCTCAGTGTTTTCAAAGGTAAACTACCCACAGACTGGGGGCTTCAACAACAGAAATCTATTCTGTCCCAGGTCTGGAGGCTGCAAGTCCAAGGTCAGGGTGCGAGTGGTGTTAGAGTCTTCCGAGGCTGTGAGGGTGGGCCTGTCCCAGCCTCTCCCCCTGGTGCTGGTGGTCTGATGACCATCCTTGGGGGTCCTTGAGCTGTAGAAGCCTCACGGGGACGTCTGTCTTCATCTTCACAGAGCGCTCTCCCCGTGTACGTGTCTGTCTCCAGATTTCCCCATTTTATAAGGACACAGTCATACTGGATTTGGGCCCATCTTAATGACTTCATTTTAATTTGATTACCTCTGAAAAAAAACCTTCTTTCCAAATAAGGTCACATGCTGAAGTACTGGGGTTAAGGTTTCAACCTCTGTATTTGGGGAGGATAAATTTTAACCCATAACCACTTGGAATAAACATGTTGCTGTCATCATCCTCTTTCTTATTATTCCTACCCATTTTTGAACATCAGGTGCCAGACTCTGCAGCTCATGACCTGATGAATCCTCCCCCGGACACTGTACAGTGGATGGTATTGACCTTCTCTTAGAGCAAAGAGCCAAAGGAGCTGGTCTGGGGTCATGGAAAGAAGCAAATGGTGGAGACTCACCGGACCCATGTCTGACTGTGTTATCCAACACGCTCCCATAAATGATAGGCTGCGTCTGAGCTCTGAAAGCCCTTTCAGGCCTCTGAGATCTGTATTTTTCTGTACAGCTAGAGTGAAAGGCTTTTTTGGCTTTGCCATTCTCAAGAAAATGGAGCTCTGCAGGGCTCACAGGAAAGGTATGTACGTATTGAATTAGTAACAGGATCCTGAAGTACCAGCTGTCTTTCTTTATTCATAGCTTTTCAGAGCCGGAGGTACAGTGCAGGAGGAGGAGGAGGTAAGAGGAGGACAGGAGGTTGTGTAATTCTTATAGGAAGAAAGCCAAAAAGAAAAGGAAAAATGCAAGCAGCAAACCCACACAGGCGACTTTAAGGAAAAGAGATGAATGTTCCACTGTGTCCTGAAATGGTCATGGAGCACAGGGCTGCAAGAACTGCTGCCTTTTGCAGTTTTGCTGGAGGCGAGATCTCGACTTCATAAATTATCAGCGATTCTGCTCAGCTCAGCTGAGCTGTGTTCAAGAAACACGTACCAGGAAGCTGTTTAGGCTGCACACTCACGTAGACGATCCACGCTCCGAGGTCGGTGGGAGTCTGTCGGCACCACAGACCCACAAAGCAAGCACCTTGGAACCGAGTGCAGAAGAAAGCAGAGGAGCAGAAAGACAGCTGAGGGGAGGCTCAGGAGCAAGGCTGGGGATAGAGTGGAAGCAAGGAAGGCTTCTCGGAAGAGGCAATAGCTGGATCTTCAGAGTTGAGTATGGAGTTGCAAGGTGAAGTGAGGAAGGCAATAGCATGAGCAAAGGCACACGTGTGTGGAACCATGCACATGCTGACCAGCATGCATGGTGACTGGTGTGCATGAATATTCTAATTTGGCTAAATGTGCCCCTTCTGGTGAGGTGAATGACGCCAAGCCTCTCTTAGAGGGTTAGGAGAGTACACCTTTCTAGCTTCTTCCACTAGAATCTCACAGGGACAGAAATATAACACAATTTTGTTTTGACCCAATTGGCTTGGAGTTGCCAAATATATACTCAACTCAATATGAAGAGAAAAAATCAAAGCACTTTAAGGAAAGGATTAATTATTAAGAGCATATCTGCTAAAGCTTAGCACTTAGGAACTAACTACAAATTGGATCTGAATAGAGCAGGGAAGAGATTCTGAACACATTTATTAAGTTCTTCTTCCCTAACATCTTGCAAAGCCTTGCCTGACCCAGGTACAGAAAGAGAAGTTCACATAACCCCTGCTAACTATTAAATTTTTTCCATTACCTTCCCTTGAGATCACCCAAAGATTAGCCAAACATTAGGGAACACATCCTGCTGTTGCAAAGTTTTATGTACTGTGTCTTCCTGCTGGTAAACGATGCTTGGTCTGTAAAAGTAGCAAGGGGCAGAAATTCAGAAAATGAATCTGTTGTTATTATAAATATACTTCCCTCCACCATACAGAGATATCAGATAAAACAGCCACATCACAGAGATACATTTTTTTTTTCTTGGAACAAAAGCCTGTTTTCTTTGTAATGTTAATCCTAATGTGGCTTTTAGAAGAAAATTAAATATTGATGAACCTTTTAGAAAATTTGTGGAATATAATGTATCTTACTTCATTGTAAAAACTTTTAAGGAAACTGATGATTCTTCTTTCAAAATTACCTTTCTGACCATAAACACTTTGATGTCTAGTGAAATGAATTCTTTTACTGTAAAATGATAGGTCTATAATGGAACTCATCTTTAGGTGGGGACTTCAAAATTTAAATCTTGCCATTATTTTTATTTTTTTTTTAAATACGGAATGCCTCACGAATTTGCTGTCGTCCTTGTGTGGGGAGTTCGTGCTCATCATTTTCCCTGGATCAGTCCAATTTCAGTATACATGCTTCTGAAGCGAGCACTTGCATGCTTCTTAAGGTGGCACATTTTTTAAGGACTGGCTTTTTATCCTTTGAAAGTATGTTTGTATGTCATTCAAGAAAAGCAGAAGCCATATCAAGGCTTCAAAGCAGGAGGGATTTAATCCAGGGAATCAGCTATACTGGTGACAAAAGGTATGTAAAACCAACTAGAATAAATTACAAGTAGAACAAAGTGACCCGGAGATTAGCAAAAGGATGAGAGCCGTCCCAAACTGGAGAGTAGAGTGATGGAGCTACGCTGGCAAGTTGTCCCTCTGAGGCTGGAGAGAAGAGGGGCAGGGAAAGCCACCTGGTTTCCCTTCCTCTATCATTGCCATCTCTTGTTCAAGATCTTTGGTCAGCTGGAGCCCAAAGTGGTGGAGATGGGAGCCTGGAGCTGCTGGGGCAGCCTGGTGCCATGCATGGGGTGGCAGAAGAAAGGCCAAGAATAGATGGATGGCCAGCCAGGCCTACGGGCTGCCTAGCTTGCCAGCCTTCCATTGGCGTTATTATTTATTTTTTAAAGATCTTATTTATGTATTTCACAGAGAGAGAGAGTGAGGGAGAACGAGTGGGGGTAGGGAGTAAGAAGAGGGAGAGGAAGAAGCAGGATCTCTGCTGAGCAGGGAGCCCCAAGCAAGACTTGATCCCAGGATCCTGGACTATGACCCGAACCAAAGGCAGATGCTCAGTCCATTGAACCACACTGCACCTCTCCATTGGCATTATTTGCCTGGACAGGGAGAAGGGGCAAGACCATATAAGCCCCTCTTGGATAAAGCCTGGTTAAAAATGAAAGAGGAGGAGAAAGAATATTGCAGCAGCTAAATAGAGAAAAGAGCCTGAGTTGGAAGACTGATCTTCATACCTCTTCCTTGACACTCTGAAGTCTGCAGATATATTTTCCAATTTTTATTTTTATTTATATTTTAGTTTCTTCTGATTCTCATGTTTTACTCCATGCCTTTTTAAATAATGCCAGGACCAGGGCCGCCTGGGCAGCTCAGTCGTTAAGCATCACCCTTTGGCTCAGGTCATGATCCCAGGGTTCTGGGATCAAGCCTAGCATCAGGCTCCCTGTTTAATGGGAGGTCAGCTTCTCACCCTCCTATTCCCCCTGCTTATGTTCCCTCCTTCACTGTCTCTCTCTCTGTGTCAAATAAATAAATAAATAAATAAATAAATAAATAAATAAAATCCTTTGGAAAAAAACAAAACAAATTATGCCCAGGATCTAATGGGTCTCTCTCTGAGAAGCGTATTTGTTGGGTGCATGTAGGGAATATTTCGTGGGAGCGGAATCTGCTGGAGGCACAGACGGAGGCCCTGCTGCCTCTTGTCATCTGTTTGTTGGTTCACGTGGCCCCTCCCCTCTTGCCGGCTGCCTGCCTGGAGCTCTGGAGAGCAGGGATCCATCTCTCTAGGTCTCAGGGCGTGACTGCAGGAGCTGCCCAATGCTTTAGAGTTAGGATTTGAAATCTGGCTCTGCTATTGATTGAATATGGGTCACTGAGGAAGGTCTTCACTTCTCTGAATTCAATTTTCTCATCTTAAAAGTAGAATGGAGGTTCTTAAAATTTACTCTGCATGGTTTCTATACAAATGACTGATGGCGTCTCTCAAGAATTTGCCTGGAAATTATGTTTTGATCATGTTTAATACATCCTTCTTGCTTGGACCACTGCCCTAGCTTTCCCCTGGCCTCCTTACAGACTCCCCTTCCACCCACTGTCTACGCCCTGCTTGGTAGCCAAAGTAGTCTTTGCAAAGTGTAAGTTGGATCTCCATCTCATTCCTGCCTGTTCCACAGTGACAACTGTTACACACAGGATGAAAGCCAGTGTCCTTCCAGTGGCCTAGAGAGCTCTGTGACACCTGGTTCTCATTAGCTGTCCCCTGTCCCTCTGCCTCACCTCCCCAGCACCTCACACTCCAGCCACTCAGGTCTCCTTGCTCTTCCCCAGGCAGGTGGACTCCTGCTTTAAAGCCTTCTTGTTGACTGTTCCAGTAGCCTCTTCCCTTGATGCCCATATAACGAACCCCTCAGCTCCCTTAAGCTTTTGTTCAAGTGTTGCTCGGGCCGCCTCCGACTCTTCTGTTTAAAATCACACTTCATTTCCCACACCTTGCCCAGCATGCTGGCATTTCTGATTCTCCTTATCTATTAAATTTCCCTTTTCCCCATAGCACATGGCATCTTCTTACATACTTGGTGATGCCCTTCTGTGGATGCAGTTGGAGAGAGACATTCGGTTTCTGGTGCTGCTCTTGCTGCACAGGCGGCTTCTGGGTCCTCATCACTAGGTGGAAGGGTTGGTCTAGATGAGCTCCAACATGCCTTCATGCTTTGCATTCACTTGTGTCAGCCCACGCTCACTTTTTGAGAAGCCATTTGCCTGCAAGGGGAGCGCACCTCTATTTTCCCTTACATATCTGTCCCCGTTGTCAGGATGGAGGCAATGGGTTAATAACAGAGACATTAAACTCCCAAATAAAAGAGAGCAAAGGGATAAGCTTCCCAAAGAATCTCTCTACATGAACAGAGCTCTCAGCAGAGTGATCTGGCCCCTCACCCCTTCACTCATGGTGCCCACCTTTCTGTAGCACCTGATGTGCTCACGTCACTGACCAGGTGGAAAAGAACAGGATGCCAAGAGGAGTAGGGTCCAAGTTCGACTTGCATCTCTCTATAGATACAAAATAATAGCTGAGCTCCTGAGCTGTAGGCGCCGATTCATTCACCCACATGTCTGCCCATTCACTGATTTGTCCCTTTCTCACTTACGCCTACTGTCCTTGAGGCACTGGACACCTTCATAAGGTATTTCTGCATTGATTGTTCTTCCTCCCAAGTCATTAGATTTTTAGAATATTATTTTTATTCTCTTCCCTCTTTGAGCTCTTGCCCCTGCTGTTGGCTTAGCCCTCCCTGTGTGAGCCTGTCAAAATCCTCCTCATTTGTGGGTGCCTGTGCAGAGACTGGCAATGCTCATTAAGAACAGTGGCTGTCTCCCATTCAACTTTGCTCTTGGTTAGAGTCTCTGATGGAAGGACAGTGGGGTTTTCTGTAGATGCGGGGAATTTAGCCTATAGAAGGGATTATTAATTTGCTAAATGAATGACCAAATAAATAAAAGCCTTCAATTAAATGATAGTAGGAAAAGACCAAGGGAAGTAAAAGTGAAGAAAAAGAATAAGAATTGGAGATGAAAGTTACCTTCTCAGCGAAGAAAAGTATCGACATCTATATATTTTTTAATTTAATTTATTTTTTAATTTAATTTTTTAAAAAAGGCATATGGTATGTTTCTCTATGTAGAATCTCCCTTCATCCCAAACCTGTTGCAAATAGTGAGAGAGATGTGAAAGGCGTTCTTAATCTGTCTTTCATTACATGATGCTATCTAAGGGGTTTATTTTGTATTTCAGTCCCTATTAAGATTTTTCTGGAGCCCAACTCTCTATAGGCATCGGGAAGCTGCATGGGGGTTCATCAGAGGAGAGGAAACTCTGCCTTTCACATACTCTACAGAATTGAAAAAGAATTGATTGGTGGATCTTTATGGCAAATCTGGACCTGGTGTTTGGGAGAAGATGCATACAACTATTTCTAGCCTCCTACACTGCCACAATCGAGGGAGCTTTTGTGCTATTTAGTGGTTGATAAATGGATAATTTATATTTCATAATGTAAATCGTCAGAGTTTCCTTTATGTAATGACAATAGACTATACCGAACTACTTTTGTGGAACCTAAAAACATCTTTGCTTGGGGCCAGATGTAATGTGCAATAAATAATTTAGCAACAGAGCTCTTTTCATTCTATTTACAGTAAGGTAGAATTCAGCTCCATGGCCAACGTGAAACACCACTTAGTGGATGGCAAAATTTAAATATATCTGGAGTGTAACCGAATGCTCACTGAAAGGGCTCCAAGAGTTCCAAAGATACTTCAGAGTTTAGGATTTCTTTTGCCCTCACATCGTGATATATGTCCTCTTTTTCCTCCTGGCTGCTTTTACTCCAAATTAACTCAAAGCCTCATATGTACACAATTTGTTTGTATCTTCAAATGCAGTTTTCACCTCTTAAAATGCTTTGCATAGAAACTGTGGTTCAGTCCCACACAGTATGCTAATGTTTTGTGTCTAAAGAGCTTTCAGATTCCACAATCCTTACCATAATAATGCAATTGCCCAGGGAGATCTTTCCATATGCAGGGAAAGCAAGGCTCAGAGAGCTTAGGGCTTCCCCAAGGTGACTTAACTGGTGCTGTTATTCATTCAAAATATTTTAACAAGCACCTTCTACAAGCAAGATGTTGTCATCACAATGGATCCTGGGTTCCGATGTTGAAAAAGAGGAGATTGTCCCTGACTTCATCAAGCTTCATCCTAACAGAGAAGACAGACATTTACGATTTATGCAAATGATGATTTCATCACATCTCCGTGGTGTCAGAGGAGATTCATGCGGTGACATCTGAACCCAAAGTAGGAGACCCTGCACAGTCCTGGAGGCCAGAGGAGGCAGCACGTGCACTTATAATTAACTGGTTCAAAGAGGGAAGGGGAGAGCACGTCAAGGAGGTGGACTAGTGAGCACAAAGACCCCGAGGCGGGACTTGTTTGAGGATGGAAAGAAGACCTTTATCAAGGGGCAGAGGTCTCCTTCAGATCCATGCCTTTCGAAGCCCACTGCCAGGCTTTTCCACTGTTGTAATGGAGTTTTTGTTGTTGCATCTAGCCAGGCCATGGTCTGAGAAGACCACCTCTACTGCCCAGAAAAAGGCTCTAACTTCACCTTTAGTGTGCAGGCTGCTCTGTGAAATTAGTAACAACTCATGGCAAACGTACCCACTATATGAACGGATGGCGAAGGCTGACAGTGTTCATTGCCTGGGATGGGATGGAGAGAATCACGCAATGACTGTAATACTCGCGTCCCCTGGAATGGGACGGAAGCCTTAATGAGTAACAGCCCCAGTGAGTAAGGTCAGCTCACATTCTGACAGCACTTTCACGCCTGATTGCCTCTCAGCCTCTAGACAGCCATAGGAATGGACACGATCATTGCCACTTTATAGTTGAGGTCACTGATATTCAGAAGGCTGAGTTTCTTGCTCATGAGGCTCCTCTGTAGACAGGCAGAACTTTGAGTCTACTCCTTTTCTTCAACTATTTTATTTCCTGCAATCCAGCATGAATCCTGGGTTCCCCACATCGTAGCTCTGTGACATTGAGGGGGGGTGGGTTTACTTAGATCTAAGCACATCAGTGTTGTGCTTTATAGAAGGGTTAACAATAATAGTGACTCACAGGGTTAGTGGGATGATGAAATGAGTTCATATTTGGCAATGGGCTTAGGACCAGGCTGAGCCCAGAGTAGAAGCCTTAGGACCAGGCTGAGAACATAGTAGAAGTCAAGCAAGTACCATGGATACTTGCTTAGTTAGCCGTACCATGGATAGTTCATTGCTACTATTCTTGTTTCTGAAGGAACTTGGTTTAATATTTTAATTTTATATTGATAGCATCTGACCCTTCTATCAACTCACTCTGATACTAAAAATGAGTTAAGATGACTGGGGCAGGGGTGGGGAAGAAAAGTATTCTTTTTTTTTTTTTGGTAAATGGAATCTATTAAAATTGGATTAGTGGACTTTGAACATTGAAGGATTCTTGAGCCTTTAGGCTAAAGTGATTGCTCCTTTTTCTAACAAAACTTCCAGCCACAACACAGGTAGTTTATACCTCTCATTTGTTCGTTCGTTTATTCATTCATTCATTCATTCATTCATTCATTCTCTCATTTCTTCTTCTACAATATAACATGCATGGAACAGCTAAGGTTTGACAGGCATTGTTCTAGAAACAACAACAAGCAGAACAAGCAAAATTCCTGCCTTCCTAAGGCTTACATTTTAGTCAGAGGAAGGAAGGAAGGAAGAGTGAAGGAGGGAGGGAGTGGAAGGAGTAGGGAGGGGTGGGAGGGAGGGGAAAGAAGGGAAAACCATGTTTCCTGATAAACATGGCATTAGAGACATGGCGCAGGAAAAGAGAATGTAGAGTGCAAGATGAGGGGACTTTCAATGCACTGACCAGTGTCACCTGCCAGGAAGGTGGCAGTGGGCCTGGGGTCAGGCAGCGGCCCACATAGCTCCCTTGATTAATGACACCTGAGCAGAATAGCCCCTGTGAGCCCTCTAATGACTTTATATTGATTTCTCTGGAGGAAAGAACCCTATTTTTATACTTCATTAATTAAGTAATGATTCCCATTCATTTATTAAGTATTTGATGATCACCTGCTTTGTTCTCAGCCTGGCCCGGGGTGCTGTGGACTCAGACGAACAATACACCATCCTGGCAGCTGCTGTGTGACACACAATGTAGCCTCAGCGACAGAGCTGTGCGATGGGGACTGCAGCTCAGGGAACAGTGGGAAGGAAGGGAGATATTCTTAAATACCAAAGGTGAAACTGAGCCTTCATAACTGAAGCAGGCTTTATCGGGAGGACCAAGGGAGGAAGCTATTCCAGGCAGAGGTCCACGCACGCTCAGTGACACGGTGGTGTCCTCTGGTGGCAGGAGCAAAGGATGGGAGGAGGGATGCGTAAGGAAAGAGGCTGAAGACATCAGGGGCCAGAACACATGGCGCCTTGCAAGTCACGATGAAGGGAGCGACCTCCTCCCTGGAGCAGGTCAGGGCCACGGAAGAATTTTGAGCAAGAGCTGGGTGTGATTATGTTTCTCTGTTAGAATGACCACTTCCTAGCTGTGAGGGTGGAAAGACTGGTTTTCTACCAGTTCCAGGTCACGGGACCGGAGACCAGGTCTGCTGACGATGGGCGGGTTGCTAAACCTGACTGGCAGAGAGGTGAAAGAGTCAGTGTGGGTTCTAGATGTCACGGGAAGGTCAGTTCAGCAGGAGCTAATGAGCACTTGGCTCAGATCACGAGGGAGGAGACGAGGAAGTTTCTTGGGCTTCTGACATGGGTGGCCAGATGATGGTGGGTGACAGTGTCACAGACCAAGATGGGGACTTTGAAAGATTATGGATTCAAGTTTGGACGTGCTGACTTTGACATTCTCCAGGGACATCTCCAGGCAGTTGAAGACAGCTGTGGATTAGGGTCTAGAGCTCATTTCAACAAACAACATCACTGTGTGTAATTCCTGTACCCCAAAGGAGCAGATCGCCCTGGCCTGGGTCCTGTCTCGGGGTTCTGTGACGTATGAAACCCTGTAGTACGGTGCCTTCCTACAGCATGGGGGTCGAGGTGGCTCGTCTTCAATGTTCAGGCATCATATTCACAGTAACAATTTGTAGAGCATCAGGCATATGCCAAACACTGTATTGAGAACTTGACATTGACGTTCATATTTTGAACTTCAACTGCTCTCCAAAGGGTAGATATTCACATTATTTCTATTTTATGGATGAGGATACCCAGGTTCAGTGAGGGAAGTTAACCTGCCCAAGGTCACTCCACTAATAGATTTAGGATTTAAACCCGGATCAAGTAATAGCTTCTTTACCACTGCAGGTTTTGTTGTCATTGTTTTGTGTTTTATTTATTTATGTATTTTTGACAGTTTCCCTTAAAAGAATGGGGCAGGGTGGAAACTTCCATCATGTGAAAATAAAATTTTGTTGCCATATTCACTATAGAGAGAGTGCTTAAAGGAATATTGGTCTCACTTAACTGGGATTTGATAATAGGTTCATGGACACAAGAAATAAGGCTCAGGGTTTCCTCGAGAGTCTCCCCGGCACATTTACTGAGTACCAGCAGACATGAGGGGGGTGCTGGGAACAGAGCAGTAGACAACACAGAGAGCACTCATGCCCTCGGAGAGCTTACCAGAATGAGAAACCAAAAGTGGTTTACTGTATTGTCCTCAAGATGAGGTCCTTTCTACCACATTTAGAAACTGAAACCTCAAAACCTATGCTGGATTGGTCTTGGCAACCTAAGACACTATACCATTCTCTGACAGGTCTTGTGTCAAGGATCACTGTCAAATTCCAACAGACCTCTGGCAGGAGGGTGGAGTAGGCAAGGGAAAAGAAATCTGGAATGGAAAAGATGATATTCAAATTGATGACTGTTGTTTCATTATTATTAATAATGATAACTAGTGCTTTTATTACACTTTAGAGATAATAAAAGAGGGCATTATCTTAGAGCAATATTGTAGCATTACTCTCCTTCCCATTTCAGGAATGAGGGCAGTGAAGCTCATTGATGTAAAGCCATCCACTGGTTGGTAGCAAAGCTGGGATGCCAGTATTCCATTCCTAAGCCCTTGCCCTGGTGGAGTACATGGCTGTTTTTCCATTCCAAAGGTCTTGCTGAGATTGCCTTCCTACTCAATGTTTTCAAGGCTGTGTGCAGAAGGAAGATGTGTGAGATATTTTTGAAAAGTTTGCTGGGGAATGTTACCAATACTTTTTGGCTTCTGTGGCCCCAGCTCCAGCAGCCCACACAGAAAGTAAGGGCTGTAGGGAAAACATTGCCGTCTCCACAGTTTCAGAGGGTGAGGACAGAGGAACACCACGTCCCTGGACTTTATAGTTTTTGCTTTTTCCTTTCTGGAGAAGATGTCTTGCGTTGCTTTGGGGCAGATATTCTCTTGATGAGGTATATCTCACTCCAGGAAGTTCGTGGCTTAATTCAGAAGCAGAGAAGGGCATGCAAAATGAGGTACAGGATGATCTCTCCTGGATTGTCTCAGCAGGAGCTTGGCTTCCCCTGAAGATGCCACCACCAAGACTATGAGATTGGCTGGGGTCCCTCCCACCAAGATCTTTCACATCATGTGCCACCTGTGGCTGGACCCAGGGAGCCCCCGGAGCTGACATATGTACCCCTGCAACTAGGGGTATTGGGAGGACAGCTTCTCTGCTGTGTTACATGGCTGAGACCTTCCCCGGAGGCGCATGAGGCAATGCACAAGCACCACTTTTCCTGCTTCCAGAACAATAGGAAACTCCACCCCAGAACCATATTCCTGATGGAAAGGAGAGCAAGGAGTCTCATTTTCCTTTAAAAAGTGGTTCTTTTTTTGGCTTTTTCTTGCTAGTGTTCATGAATACATATGAATGCTTGCTGAGATGGGAAAGCTGGAAAAGTTTCAAAATTGTATTACAGTCCAACATATCAGCCAGAAAAATCCCTAGGGAACAGTGAGAGGGTGCTATGGGGCGATGCTTCATTCAGCAAGAGTTTGGGTATCGCACATGAAATTTATCATTCCATTCTTGTGCTAAATATTTCATACTCAAATATATAGCAAGAAAAGTCCTCTTGGTGGTTATGTTCCAGATAGCAGGGTGATTTCCCCTAGCTTTTTCCTGGGTGAGTGCTGAGTCAACCTAGCAGCAGAATGGTACCCTGGATTGGCAAGAATTATCTCACACCCTCTGTGTCCCGGCAAAATGAGAATGGCTATGAGCTAGTTAAGAAGTGTAGCCTACAGCCCTTACAAACAGGATTATAGCTGGCTAGAATTGTGCAACCCGCTCTTAGAAAGTCATTAAACCAACTCTGAGTCCCTGTAGGTCAGGACTCACCTTGTATTTGCATTTATATTCTTGACAGCTAAGGAGGAACCTGGATCCTAATTCACACTCAGTGACTGTTCCTTGCATAAAGAGAGAGTGAGTGAGAACTTAACATGTTAATTGTATATTCAATACTGCTTTCTACTACTACAATACATTTAACATTATAACGTTGAAAGATATGGTCCAGAGTATAGACACATAACCGTTTAACCTAAGACACATTATAGTCCTCTGATAAGGATCTTTATAGAAAGGTTCCCAGGGAATGGGATATTTGAATTGACTTCTGAAGGATTGTGAGAAAGTTTCGGAATACTGTCACAATTTGGGATGGATTTATATGTGTTTGCTTGTCCCACTAGACTGTGAGGAATCAAATGTGATATAACTTTTTTTGTTTCCAAAGCACCTCCCAAAGGCAGCCGTGTGAGTCAGTGTGTTATACTAGAAAGAGCTGCCATTTGAATCATGCTTCTACGTCCTAGAAAGCAGCACTGAATATAACATAACTAGCCACCATCAAAAGGGGTTCTGAGTGCAAATAAGAGATGACATATGGTGCTGTCTTCTACACTTTGGCTAGTTTTTTCTGGATTTCTGTCTTAGGTACTGTCACCTTCCCAGGGTGAAGGATATCAATGACCATTTGTTCCCGCTGAAGTAGTTGGTTGGTCATGAACTTCTTGGTCTGGATGGTTAACTGTGTCATTCATGATGGCGGGCGAGCTTCAAGCCGGCAGAGAGGAAAAGAGCTGCATGGCGTTTCTTAATAATCTATTTTTCCCACTGCCTGGGAACTCCTCAAAGGTGGAAATGACCAGCTCTGATGAAGTTCAGCAACCCCTCCACCCCTTGCTTAAGAAGGGCTTGCTATCTGGCACATATGTTAATGAATTAAATTTGTGATAGCGTTTACATTCCAATTGACTTATGGAAAATGATGATAGGGTATTCACATCTTCAACTTTTTTCTCTAGAAATCTAATTTTAAGGCTTTTTTGTGTGTGTGTTGGGAGGAGGAGGGAGTTGGAAGGACAGTAACTTCTTTGCTAAATCTGGAAATAAATTCACAGACATGCTGTAGATGAATGACTTTTTTTTTTTAAATAATGGAACTTCTCCACTTTTAAATTGAATAATATATAGTTACTGACAAAGAGAGGTTAGAAATGTTAATTAAATCCAAATCTAGATATTCAATCAGACACCTATTATGTAAGCTTAATTATTTAACTTTTTTTAGTTATCTCATGCTGACTCATGTTCTCCATTAGCTGTCTTTCAAATCACAAGCTCTTCTGCTTGTCAAACTTTTCAATGCCTGGAGACTTTTCTATTTCATCTGCCTTCTCTTGTCAGATTCTTTGTGGTTTTCTCTGTCTCCCAATTAAGTACTAACACTGATTCTTAGATAATTCATTCAAATGCACAGGAACTCAGCAGTCTAGGAAGGAATTTTAATGACAAGAGACACAATCCCCATTTTCTTCCTCTCATCTCTGAACATTTGGATTCACCAGGCTTGCTGTGAAACCCTGTGTGCCTTTACTTAATGGCTGTAATATTGGACCTCTTATTCTGAGATCTTTTCTGAATTCCCCTCCATCTTTCACTGCATCTAGGATCCCCCTCTAGAGTAGTGTTTTGTGGTCTAGGCAGGGCACAGGTTTGAAATCCAAGTTCAGAAGAAAACCGTTCAGTTGAAACCAAAATAGTTAGCTACTGTGCTAAGAGATTGCTTTATCTCCAACCCTCCTGGAGTGGACAATTTAAAACTTTTCATAAAGCTTTTTTACTTTTAAGAAGCCAACTGGCAAGACTTATTTTTAAAAGAAGATGTTTTCACTTAAATAGTTCACAACAGAGTTGGCCTTAGAGAACTGAATAATCAATACAACTCATCCACCTGTTACTGGCTATTGGCTGAAGTTCCGTGAATACAAATTATTTAGAGAAATGCAAGTGATAATAATGGACATGGTGTTAGCTGTGAATTCATAGTTCTACCACGGGCATTTCTAAGACCAGAAAAAGCTGCTTAAATAAAACCAAACAAAGAACTTCTTAAACTTACCACTAAATTTTCCAATATGTTATACTCTTTTATGAAGACAGATCCTGGTTTAACACATTTTAAGGCTATTGCGTGAACAAGACCTACTACCTTTTTTTGAGCATCTGCTACATGCTGGGCACTCTGATAATGTTTCATACTTGCAAATTCTTTAGGTAAATATTTTCTTTCCCACTGTACAGATGAAGAATTTCAGGTGCAGTGAAATTCAGCATTTCAGGGTAAAGAAGTATGTGCCTCCCTGAGCTGGGGTTCAACCTGAGAGCCTATCTTTTTCCAAAGTTATCTGTTAGTGTTCTTTCCACCGATCAGAGTTAGAGTCTTCCTCAAGATAAATCCCGCACAGCTCTGAAATTTCAGCTTAGAGGCTTCTTTCTCAAGAGAGTCTCAAATGCATGTTTGGGCCACTTCTGCATTCACACATCTTTCACTTCTTTGCTAACCACAGAATATACGCATGTTCCCACCTCTGTGCTAGGTTCCAGAGCTGGATCAGAAATGATTTCTGCCCTCCAAGAGCTCAATACCCTAAGCTCGATTAGATCAAGTTTCATTCACTTATTCACTCATTCATTGATTTTTCTTTTAATTTATTCATTTGTTCTTTCATTTGTTCATTCACTTGTTGCCTCTGAGTGCCCAATTGCTTCAGGAACAGTTATTGAAAAGTCTCTCCTTTATTGATGTGGTTTGCCTCTATGTCAAAAATCAGTTGAGTCTTTTTGTGTGGATCTATCACTGGGTTCTCTGTGCCATTCCAGTAATCTGTGACTCTCTCCTCTTACCAGTACTGCACTGCTTTGAATTCTATAGCTCTTTGGTAACCCCAATCATAAGGAAGAGGGCTTCCTCCCACTTTATTTGTCTTGTTCAACGTTGCTTTACCTATTCTAGGGCTTATGACTTTCCATGTAAATTTTAAAGTGATTTTGTCTAAATCTAAAAACGTTGTTGGAATTTTGATAGAGATTGCATTAAATTTATAGATTAACTTTTGGAAAAACTGACATTTTTACTGGGACCGCCAGTCTATTAACATTGAGTGTTCTAATCCATTTATTCAGAGCTTTGGTTTCTTTTGCCAACAATTTATAATTTCCAGCATACAAATTCTGTACTGGTTTTAAGTGTATATTTAAATATTTTATTGCCTTTCGACCAATTATAAATAATACTATGTTTGTAATTTGGTTCCTACATTTTCATTGTTAGTATGTATAATAAATATGACTTTCTTTCTGCTGATCTTGTATCTTGTGACCTTGCTGGAATCACTTATTAATTTTTTTTTTTCTTGTTGATTCCTTAGGATTTTCTATGTAGTAAATCATGTCATCTGCCAATTTGGGGAGTTTCTTTTTCTTCTTTTCCAATTCGTGTGCATTGTATTTCTTTTTCTTGCTTTATTGTAGAGACTAGACCTTCCATTACCCCCTTAAGGTAGATGTGCCCTTAACCACCTAACATCAAATGCTGATGAGGATATGAAGAAACTACACAGGCATACATTGTTAGTGGGAAGGCCAAATGCTATAGCCACTCTGAAAAACAGTTTGGCAGTTCCTTAAAAAATGAAACATGCAACTCTTATAAGACCCAGCAATTGTTCACTGAGGCATTTCTTTTATGAAATGGAAATTTATGTTCACATAAAATCAGTATATTAACAATCATTGTAGCATTATTTATAATAGGTAAAACTGAAAATAACTCAGATGTCTTGCAATGTCTTGTAGATGATTATACAAATTGTTGTTCACATGTGCTATCAAGCCGTCATATATGCATCAGCAATAAAAAGAACCATCAACACATGTCATGTCACAACTTGGATGAATCTGTAGGAAATTATGTGAAATAAAAAAAAAGCCAGTTCCAAAAGGTTATGTACTGTATGTTTCCATTCTTGAAGTAATATTTAGAATACATCAATGGGCCCGGGGTTAAAAGGGGGTTGGATGGGATACGGGTGTGGCTGTAAAAGGGGCATCATGAAGGATCTTTGTGGTGATGGGAATGTTTTGTATCTTGACTATGTTAACATCAATATCTTGGTTGTGATATTGTACCATTGTTTTGCAACGTCATTGCAAAATTGTAAACTACTAGGGGATAGTAGGTAAAGGTACACGAGATCTCTGAATCATTTCTTATAACTGCATGTGCATCAAAATTATCTCATATTAGGGGCACATGGGTGGCTCAGTTGATGAAGTGACCATCTTGATTTCAGCTCAAGTTACGATGTCAGGGTTGTGGGATCAAGCCCTGAGTCTGGCTCTGTGTTCAGCAGGAAGTCTGCTTGAGATTCTCTCTTTCCCTCTGCTTCTCCCCTCCCACTCACATGCTGTCTCTCTCTTTCTCTCTCTCAAATAAATAAATAAAATCTTTAAAAAATTATTTCATCTTAAAAATTTAATTTGGAAAATCCAGTGTTGGAATGTGATATAAAATTGTGCAAGCATACATTATGGTTTTTACTTTTATCACTGTTACTAATGCAAGTAACATTAAAGAGAGGGATTGTAGAGAGTAAACATTAAGAATGAGAAAGAATTAAAAATACAGGTACCGTCACTAAACCTCAGGATGACACTTTTGATATGTGGTTGGAAGTGGAACGAAGCTGGCTGGAGAGTTTTCTGGAACTGGCTGTGCTCTCTGGAGGACGCCATGAACATTCCTAGTTCATGGGAATAGAAGGTGATGAAAGGCAGGCTTCGGGTGCCCATTCTTAATTAAGCCACATGAAGAATGCTAATACAATGTGCCCAAACATTTCCTTCCTAAAACAATGGAAGGGAGGTGTGAATTAACAAAAGCATATATGCATTCAAGTGCGGTAGCATCAGATCATATGGTAGACTCTAAGAAGTACGGGCTTTTGGAGACAATGAGTAAACGCAGAGAGTGTTAGGTGGGGAGTGACCTGAGAAAAGCACATGCATGCCGGCTATGCTGTGGAGACGGAGAGTGGACAGGAGCAGGTCTGGGGACTGAGTCACGAGACAGGGTTATGTAGAATCCAGGTAAGAGATGAAAGGGGCCAGACCTTTGTTTCTGAAGAAGGAGGCCCACTTCTTATAGGTGTTTGTAAATAGACAAAGGGGAGAGTAGGCCTATTGAGGAGATTGGGGTTTCTTACAATGTCGGGGGAAGGGAATTCAAGAGGAATTAATTCAGAGGCAGATGTTGGAAAAATTAGAAAGGGAAGTGGGTAGTTAATAGTTGGGTGGGATCCAGAGTTAAGAAGTCAAGTTAAGGGGCGCCTGCGGGGCTCAGTTGGTGGGTGACTGCCTTCGGCTCAGGTCATGATCCAGGAGTCCCAGGATCGAGCCCCGCATCAGGCTCCCTGCTCTGCAGGGAACCTGCTTCTCCCTTTCTAACTCCCCCCGCTTGTGTTCCCTCTCTGGCTGTGTTTCTCTTTGTCAAATAAATAAATAAAATCTTTTTAAAAAGAGAGAAGTCAAGTTAATTTCAGACAGAAAAAATACTATCTCTTCCTCTGAGAGATGGAAGATGCATGAACCCAGGGAAAGGCTAAAGTGTGTGGAGTAGGCACTAGATGGGATGGGAACACTAAAACAGTGTTCTACTCCACCTACTCTTTTAATGGCAGAATCTAGTTTCCTCAAAAGTTCTGCTGAATATTTCAGTCTGAGATGCCCCATTCAGAAGAAGGATTAAAATCATAAGAGAAATGGCTCCCAATGGACTAGGACAATTCATTTTTCCTTTTTTTAAGAAATTACTTTACAGCTTGTGACTTTAAGAAAATCAATGGCCATTTCTCATGTTTGCATAGCATTTGCTTAGCTAAATAATTCTCCAGGGAGTGAATTTCTTCATGACGAATTTGATGAGAGACATCATTAATTCAGAAAAGCTTCTCTCTTTACCTTCCTGATCTCTCCCACTTCATAAACTCATTCAATACAGAAGCCAAAACTCAGGTTTCATTGCTTCTTTTAAGAGTTAAAGACAACATAGACCATAATAGAAGGGTTACAAAATAAACCACTGGAGCTACAACCTGGATTCCCGGGCTACTATTGAAATTTCCTTTTATGATTCCTTGAATCACTAAAATGGTTTGGAAATGACTCCAATTTAATGTCATCATGCCAAGATCCTGGTTGTTGACTCCCCTCAGTGAGTAAATCCAGGAACTTCTGGGGTCTGAACAACATAGAAATAAGATCTAATGTGGTTGGATTTGGTAAAGGTTTCAAGGTCCAAGTAAGCGACATGAGGCAGCAGTATGAAACTAGAAAAGCCAGTCGACGAATGCTTTTGGGAAAATGAGCTCAAGAGTGAAGAGGTAGAGACTGGCAGGGAAGAGAGTGGGAGAAGAGGTATGGAGACTTTGAAAGGCTTTTGTGTTCTGGGATCCTCCTTTTGATAGTTTTCTAAAAATCCACATGGTAGACCACGCAGATATAAGTCTATATATTATGTGCCTGCAGTTTACCAAATTTGTTAATAGTGGGAGAGAATAAAGGGCATAATTCTAGAGAGCATTAAACACTTGATTCTCTTGTTCTAACGTCCCGTTCTTTGATACAGTTGGGGGCTTTGAATCCGTCTTGGACAACCCGGGTAACTGGGACTGGGCCGACCTCTGCCCCAGATTCACTGGGTGACCTTTGGTATTTCCTTTCTCCTCTCTTGGCAAAGGAAATGAAGGCATTAAACTGGTCCTTTGGGACCTATTAATTTCTGGAATGCTCTCATTGTTTCTGGACCAGAGGGTCAGGCTAAGCATAGCCAGGGAATTCCATGAACTTCATTTCCTCTTTCCCCAGCTCCCCAATATTTCAGCCCCCTTCAGAATGATCTGAAGCCCCAGCACAAGAGGCTTACATCCCTTCCCACTTTGATATTCCCCTGAAAGATGTAGAGAGCTAGCAGCATTTCTGTTCTCACTGCTACTAGGACATGTTTTATTTTCCCCAAGTGCTTAAAATCCTCACCGCCACCTTCCGGAGCTGGGACAAGAGACAGCTGTGCCCGAGAGTCGGGAAAGGGGTGGCTTGTGCTTGCTTTTACTTCTGCCTCATTTACTCAGGATATCCTTGTCTTGACATCATGCTATATAGGGAATGACCTCTGAGGTCTCCTGGTGAAGGGAATAATTACATCACTGGACAAATTATGCTGAAGGGGATGAACACATAAGGAGACAGACCTAGAACCTGGGATGGAGAGGAAGCGTGAACACAACAGAGAGATAACACACATCGCACGGTGGACCCAGCATTGCCAACATAGCACAAATAAATTTTAGGGAAATTTCCCGCTTATCCAAACACGTTCTTCTGTGGTACCCCATTGCCTTACTCCAAGAACACAAATGCAGTGATTTTGAGCTTATGCTATATATTTTAATTTATATTATAAATTTTTATGACTTTAAATTGTCCCTTGGATAAGATAAAATTCTTACCACTTAACATAACCGAAGACGACCTCTAATCAAGAGATTTGGATATACATATCCCTCATAATTGCCCTCTCTAGACCTCTAGAAATAAACTCTTTCCTGACACGATTGACAGTTACTTTCTCTCTCTCTGGACTTCAACTCCCATATTAATGAATTAATTTAATCTCTCATTTGTTAATTTATTCATTAAGTTTCTATGGAGTGTCACCCATGTTCTTGGTGCAGGGGGGAAAATAAAATTAAGCTATTGCCTTCAAAAACAAATAGTGAACACATCAAAAAATGGGCAGGAGACATGAAGAGGCACTTCTCCACAGAAAACATACAAATGGCTAACAAACACATGAAAAAATGTTCATCATCACTAGCTATCAGGGAAATTCAAATCAAAACCACACTGAGATACCACCTTACACCAGTCAGAATGGCCAAAATTAACAAGACAGGAAACAACAAGTGTTGGAGAGGCTGTGGAGAAAGGGGAACCTTCTTACACTGTTGGTGGGAATGTAAACTGGTGCAGCCGCTTTGGAAAACAGTCTGGAGATTCCTTAAAAAATTGAAAATAGAGGGGCGCCTGGGTGGCTCGGTTGGGAGACTACCTTCGGCTCAGGTCATGATCCCGGAGACCAGGGATGGGGTCCCACGTCGGGATCCCTGCTCGGTGGGAAGACTGCTTCTCCCTCTCTCACTCCCCCTGCTTGTGTTCCCTCTCTGGCTGTGTTTCTCTCTGTCAAATAAATAAAATCTTTAAAAAAAATTTAAAAATAGAGCTACCCTATGACCCTGCAATTGCACTACTGGGTATTTACCCCAAAGATACAGATGTAGTGAAAAGAAGGGCCATATGTACCCCAATGTTCATTGCAGCAATGGCCACAATCGCCAAACTGTGGAAAGTGCCAAGGTGCCCTTCAACAGATGAATGGATAAAGAAGATGTGGTCCATATATACAATGGAATACTACGCCTCCATCAGAAAGGATGAATATCCAACTTTTGTAGCAACTTGGACTGGATTCAAAGAGATTATGCTGAGTAAAATGAGCCAAGTAGAGAAAGTCAAGTATCACATAGTTTCACTTACTTGTGGTGCCTAAGAGGTAATACAGAGGACAGTAGGAGAAGGAAAGGAAATGGGAAGTAGGGTAATTTGGGGAGGGAAACAAAACATGAGAGACTTTGGACTCAGAAACAAGCTGAGGGCCTTGGAGGGGAGAAGGGAGGGGGATGGAAGAGCCTGGTGGTAGGTACTGAGGGCGCGATCTACCTGGAGCACTGGGTGTGGGGCATAAACAATGAATCTTGGAACACTGAAAAAATAAAATAATAATACAAAAGCAAACAAATAGTGATCTTCAACTAGGAGATGAGAGGCATTGACTCGCAAATTTGAGAGCCACTTCTGCAACTGAAATCCAAAGGTGGCTGATGGTATAATGTTGTTTGAGGTCCACAGGTCATCACAAAAACCGAATACAGTGGGAAAAAAGAGAGGCTTTGTCTCCAGGAGGGCCCGGATTCAGTCCAGGCTCTGATCTCTATTAGCACTGTGACCTCGGACAAAGCTCATGGGGTCTGACCAATTTCCCTTCTGTCAGTGATGCCTCACAGGGTGGACATCAGTGATTTTATGTGTATGAAAGATCCTCATAAATGGCACAGTGATGTCCAGTATCAGGGGTTGTTCATGTAGGAAGAACCTGCTTATCATAGAAGGTGAATTGATATCTAGGAAATGAATCTTTCCCCACTTGTTAAGATTCAGTGTGGACTTAGATTTTGTATCTAGTTCAGTCCTTGGTTGAATGTCATTTTTAAAATTTTGATTGGATTTTGTATTAGCTAACGAGTTTTAGAAAGGTAGCCACAGAAATAAACTACAACTTGGTACAAATTTCAGCTTATGTCTAGTTCTATGGATTTCTAGATAAATTCTGAAAATGCCCCTAAAGGTAGTACTTGAAAGTCTTGTTGGAAGAAACTCTAGAAATAATGTGTTTCAGCCCAACAACTTCTGGTGAAGAAATTGAAGTACACACAATGTTAATGATTCTCTCTGGATCATATACAAATTTCACTCGTATCTGTTACCTATGGCTGGTAATTCTCAGGTCTTTTGGTTCCCCGTTCAATGTTTAATTACTCTACTTTCCCTTATTGTAAAATCTTTTTTTTATTTGTTACCCTGAGGAGATGGATTATCTAAATGCTTTGATCTTCCAAATAGCTATTTAATGATGTTGTAATCTATTCATTCTAACAATATGGAACGCCAAGTTAGGATCCCATCTGTTGATAAGGGATTTATTGGAGCTATTGGATTTTTTTGGATGGGAGTTGCTGAAATGTTCATTATGACCCCTCTAACATTTCTAAGTAATAAGAATTCATTCTAAATTCAACAGACTTTATGAATGACTTAAGGATGACCATTTAATAGGAAAAATAAACAAATAAGAATCTGTGTGTCTTCAATATGAGGGAGGTCTACGTTTCATCTTGGTTTCACTATTTATACTTATCTGAACTTAGGGGTGTTACTTAGCTTTTCAAGGTTTCTTGCTCCAAAATGTCCATAGGACAAAGATGATGTATTATTTTTTTTTAAGACTTTTGAGAGAGAGAACAGAGTGAAACACGAGTGAGGAGGAGAGGCAGTAGAGGGAGAGACAGGCTCCTCACTGAGCAGGGAGCCCGATGTGGGGCTCGATCCCAGGACCCTAGGATCATGACCTGAGCCAAAGGCAAACACTTAACCAACTGAGACACCCAGGTGCCCCAAGGATAGTGTATTAATTTCCTTAATCTTCTGTAATGAATCATCACCAATACAGTGGCTGAAAACATGAAAAACTTATTCTATCACAGTTTGGGAGGAAGTCTGAAATTCAGTGAGGAAAGTTTTCTACCTAGATAGCATTGCTAATGTTGAACTTGAAAGAAGTTTCCACCAATTAAGCAACTGCTGTGAAGCTGGAATTCTATACTCATTGCCTGACTTAATCTTCACAACTGTAAAACTAGAAACCGAGACTCAGAGAGGCCCAGTCCTTTGTGTGGTCAAGGTCTGTGACTAGCAGAGCTTGGAGTCAATCCCTGGCTGCCCTGCCTATTATCTGTGGTGTACCAGGCTGTCTTTCTCACTTAAGGAAGTAACCCATAGAACAGACCCAATGCTCAGATAATTTAGGTTCCTTGAAAAGTATTCCTTCCCGAATATCTTTAGGGGTACAAATAAGGGTTTATTGCTTGCCTTCTTATTTTGATTTCCAGACCCCATTCATCTCAGATGGGGAAAGACCTCTGAAAGCACTCCGAACTTTTTCCTGAGATGGCTATGTATCCTTTTGCTTCTGAATCACCCGTGTGTGCAATATGATTAGACTATTAATCCAAATCTTAATAAAAAAAAGTTTTCTGAGAGAGTGCACATCATGAATTATGGAACACTGTTTTCATTTGCCTCATCTTATTTAAAAACATGGAGCACCATGATTAAACATCTCTTCCATAAGCAATTGGGGTTTTCAGAAAAGGTGTCTATTGAGATTTTTTGAAGTGTTTAGAGGAAGTTCTAATAAAACAGTAGACTGTGGAATCTGCAGCTCAGGGAATTGAGTGGATGAAAAAAGCATTCAGATGTCTGTGGGTTCTGAGGTTTGGGATAATTTTCGCATCTGATGATTCCTCTCTGTATTGGTATGCTTATCTTCATTCTGTCTGTGGGACCTAACAAGGGTAAGGGAGGTACTTGTGAAGATGGGAAAAAGTGTTGCTTTAGACTAAAAGTCCA
Source organism: Spilogale gracilis (assembly GCA_004023965.1). NCBI lineage: Eukaryota > Metazoa > Chordata > Mammalia > Carnivora > Mephitidae > Spilogale > Spilogale gracilis. Next base: position 101,775 of record PITA01000164.1, read on the forward strand.
TCTTCCTGGACTCCTGTTGGCCTGAACAAGGCAGCAACAGTTGGCTAAGCTCTGCGTTGGTCAGTGAAATGTTGGATGACTCCAACTGTATATGGAGCTGAGCCCTGCACTTCTGTAGGGACATTGATGAGTGGAGCATGTTCAGAGAAAAGAGACTACGATTGGCCAGTAACAGGACTAAGTTATAGAAGATATTCCTGAAGAGTATGTTGTGGGTTGTCCAGTATCCAATTTCAGGAATCTAAGAATAGCCAATCTGCTAAATCTCAAGGGAGAAAATGAGGACAAAAATAGGTGAATGATGCAAGAAGATCACATAGGGTAAACATCAACTTCTAGCACGAGGGCTCCACACAGTTGGACCCTACAAATATTAGTTCACTTCATAAATGAATGAATATAAATGGAAGAGGCTTTGGTGTGAAAAGATTAAGCTTTGAGTCAAATAGGTTCATCTTTGATCTGCCATTACTTAGTGGGGGTTACTTGTTGAGTGCCTTTAGGCTCTTAGACTTGATTCCTCTTCTTTAAAATGAAGATAATGATATTTACCTCCTAACACTATCATGAGGATTAAGATTATACAAGATCAAGAGTCTCGGAAGGCACTTTTTGAGCCAGGGTTAAGTTAGATAAGAGCCCAAGGGGTGGGGGTTGTCTAGAGAGGACATTCTTGAGCAAAACAAGAGCAGATACGTCCAGCTGTTCAGTCAGTGACACTTCACGGTGGGTGAATGGCTGAAACTGGGTCTACCAATGGCACCACTACGTAATTCATGTGTGTGATGATGACTTCGTGATATCCAGAAAATGTGATAATATGGTACTTTTTTAAGCAAAGAGACACTTGAAATGTAGTAGCGATTGTTTTGTAAAAGCTGAGTTTTTTAAATTTGAATTTTTAGAATGTCTTTCATTTATTTTGTTATTTCTGCTTTAGCCCTAAACAAGATAAAAGTCAGTTTTTAAACAAATTTTCCTAGGTATAATGGCTCTTCTTCAACTGAAGGCTGAAACCTTATTTGTTCAATTGACTGGTTGGTGTCCAATACACTTTTGTGAGGCCAAACACTGTTCCAGTGTAATAAACAGTTTATGTTTCTTGAATGTGAAATTAGAAGAATTTAATGTTAATTTTTAATTAACATTAATTTACAAAACCATGTAAGGTTCCCCTCTCCCCCCCTTAATACATGGTCAAAGTTAAAATGGAATCCAGGTCAAGGTAGATGGTCAAGATTAAGGTGGCAGCCAGGATTCCTAACAACTCTACCTCCACAGACTCAACTCCTCTTTCTGTTTGAACCCTACATGTCAGAGTTTTTGGCAGCTTCCTCCTTCCCCTCTTTTGGCTCTGGAAGTTTTCCCTGACTTTGCCAACCTGACTTAGTTCCTTCTTTCCCGTTGTGTTTACTGAGTTGCCTGCTCACGTGTATTATAGTACAAACAAAATAATCGTAGTTCTCTTTAACTGACCGCCTAGGCTGGAACAGACATCGCATCAAACGTTCTGCATCAAGTGACTCAAGAAATCCTTTCAGGGGCACCTGGGTGGCTCAGTTGGTTAAGCGACTGCCTTCAGCTCAGGTCATGATCCCAGAGACCCGGGATCGAGCCCCACATCAGGCTCCCTGCTCGGTGGGAAGCCTGCTTCTCCCTCTCACACTTGTGTTCCCTCCCCCCTGCTTGTGTTCCCTCTCTGGCTGTGTTTCTCTCTGTCAAATAAATAAAATCTTAAAAAAAAAAAAAAAGAAATCCTTTCAACAACCTTTAGAGAATATATTATTTTCATTTTACAGATTTAAAGCTTCATGGGTTTAGGAAGCTTGCTAATAATCATTTAGTTAATGAAAGGCAGAGCCTGAATTTGAATGAAGGTTTGTGTGAATCCAAAGTCATTCTCCTCATTCTGCATTACACTGCATCTCTCTCCATTAGGCTGTGAACATTTTTGAGGGCAGATATTGAATCTGATTTATTTCCATGTTCCCCACAGGGCCTGGATTACATTAGATGCTCAGAAAATTTCTTCAGTATCATAAAAGGTGCTTCTGAAATAGAAGAGGCTGAGCACACACATGCACACATGCAGAAAGAGAAACACACACAGACGTGCACCCAGAGACATACACACAGACACACGAAGACACACATACATGAATATACACCTGCATTCAAACATGTCACATTAAGGAGACGTGCTTTTACAGCCTCACAAAGGAGTATAGAAAGTTCCTGTTGTCTGTCCGGAGAGTCTCCAATAACTCAGGGACATGCTTTCTGACCTGCATGGCACCTGGGATGGGGACAGGCCAGCAGAACTAATGAAACTGCACCATTATCCCACTGCACCCAAGAAAGCAGGTACTTCTCAGGTAACTGGGAGATTTCCCTGGAGAATTGGTGACTGAGGCTCCCTGTGAGAAAGAAGCAGGTGTTTATGTGCAAGACAATCTATAACATGGCCACTTCCAGCACCAGAAAGCAAAAGCAAGGTACACTGAAAGGGTGTATGTGGGGGGGGGGGCATGGGAGGAAGAAGGGACTCTGTTCAGATTTCAGCCTATGTCAGGGTTGGACTCCAGTTCAGGTTGGAAATTTCTTTTACTGCTCTAAAATTTGTTAGGTTCTTTCTCAACAAACTCCTTCTAACACTTGATTAGGTTTTGCCTCGGCCTCTGCCACCATTGCTCCTGCCTTCATGGGAGCAAACAAATGAAAAATAAAATTATTCTTGGCTGGTGTTATCAGTTTCCTAGGGTTGCCGTAACCAATGAAATTCAAAATGCCAGACATGTACTCTTTTCCAGGCCAGAGGCATAAAATGAAGGGGCAGGCAGAAACTTTTGCAATCTGGAGCCTTTAGGGGAGACAGTTGGTTCCTCTCCTCTTCCAGGTTCTGGTGGCCCCCGATGTTCTTTGACTTGAGGCCGCATCACTCCAATATCTACCTTCATGGTCAGATTGCTTCCTCCTCATCTCCTGTCTTTCCGGATATGTGTCCTTGCATTGAGAGCCTACCTAAATGATCCAGGATAAACTGCCATCACCCTTTCTCCAAATAAAGCATCATTCACAGCTCAGGGCGTTCAGGACACAGACATACCATTTGGGGGGCCGCCATTAAGCTGCGTTCAGTGGTATGACTTTATCAATATTGCCTGGGAGCATGTTCAAAGGACTCAGGTTTGGATTCGGGTTTAGAAGACATGGAGTCCAGGAATCCGAATTTAGTACATTCAGGGGAACGATTCTGTTAGTTCAGCCAGATTTGGAAAACCCTGCTTTGAACTTGCACCAGCACAGAATTAATTGAAGACGTTTCCAGAATAATCTTTCTAAAAACAGATCAACAGCATGTCCCTTCTCAGATTCAAGCTTCCGTTGCTCTGTGTCTCTCTCAACCTCCCTCTTGACACTCTGTATGCGGACGGGGCTCTGGCCACGTAGGGCTCTTGGCAATCTTTGAAGGTGCAAAGTCTTCTCTTATCTCAAAATCTTTATAATTCCCCTCCTCTCTATGTGGAACGTATCCTCTCCAACTTTAGTTTTATTTAGTCTTCCATAGATTTCAACATTTATTTCAGGCAACTTCTCCCTGGTCTTGGGTGGGGTTGAGTGACGCTCCTGTTTACTCTCGTGGCTCTGGGTTCGCATCCTCATCATAGAACTCAGCATACTGCTTTGTCATTTCCTGGCTGCTCACTCCACTTTCTCTGTGTTTCTCTCTCTCATTAGATTGTGAATTCATTGAAGGTCACAACTGGTCTCACTCACCTTCTTTCTCCTTTCTCTAATACTTGGCAAAGTGTGTCAGAGATAAAACAGGGCTTCAGTATGTGTTTCCCATGGAAAGAAGAATGAATGATTACTACTTACGCAAAGTTTCCCTATCTCTCAAGGTCTTTACTAAATTTTCTTAGTATTCTCATTCCAGTGAGAATTGTATTTAAAGAGAAAAAGCCCACTGAGTTCCGGATTGCATTGCATCAAAACCAAAAATCCTTTTTCTCCCCCCATTGGTTTCTCCATATCCTTTTCATTTGAATGTTGTTTTTTTTTAAGTTTATGGAAAGCATTTACAAATTTCATCTCATACCAGTCAAATGAGGTAGGCAGGGTTATTAGTACCTCTATTTTACAGATGAGAACATGGACCCCGTTAGATTAGTTGGTTTGCCCATGGTCACCCAAGCATCACTGATGGAACCCACATTAGTTGGTTCAAAGTCAGCAGAATTTGTGCTATCTGAACATAGAGCTAAAGTTGCTTATTAAAAAGCATACTAAGCAAATGTTACAGGAATCAAACTGATCTGTGGTATGTAGAGAATATGCGGTAGCAGAGACCATCTGGATGATGATGCAAAGGGCTCATGTCTACGTAACTGAACTACCCCTCCTTCCTGTGAGGGCACAAGGATCAAAGCAAAGTGCTGTCAACAAAGTGTGGTGTGTAGTCAGAGCTCAAAGAAGCATGTGGCCTAACACATATGAATCTTTAAGTCACTTAACCCAAATCTGAAGATCTGGAGTTAGAGAAGAAAGGGAGAAAGGAACTGTCATGCCTAACGTCAGGCTACCACTCCAGCCAGATGTGGACAAAGCGGCAAGAGCCGCACGCATGTTGTAATCTTACTACACACAGTGACCCACCCACCAGAAGAGCTGACTCAATGCAGGACCAATTAGATGAGCACCACTTGTCCTTGGGGGAGGGACAGGAAGGCGGCATAGTGGGGAGTGTCCCCAACACAGGCTGGATCCCAATGACTAGTTCATCAATTCCCTCAGTTCTGGGAAAGTTAGGACCATCAATGAGAGTGCACCAGGGTCCCCTTCACAGCTGTGCCATCAGTGACAGAATAGGGTAGGGGACTGGGAAGCAGAGGTTAGATTACATGCTTTGGCGCTTTGCAACAAACAATATCTAGATCTGGAGCTATGGTCTTGAAAATGGGGTGCACTCACTCAGGCAGTGCTGAGGATGGCCCATTTTAGTGGAAAGACAATACTGTAACTTCTACTTAACTTATACTCACTTCTTTTTAAAATTTTTACATTTTTTGGTCAGTTCAATAATGAACATACTATTTTGGGTGCAGTAGTCTGAGTATGTAATTTATAAAAAAATAAATGTATGTAAAAGTAAGGTACAATAAAATCATTTATAGATTACTAGCCTAGATATATTAATCCGACCAAAGATTCCATCTAAGCCAGGCTGGAATTTTCTATTTTAGTGATTCTCAAACAGCATTCCACAAATCCACTTTGATCTCAGAAATGAGAATAACTGTTAAAAAGACAAAATATCAGAAGCCACTTTTGGAAATTCCATAGGTCCAGAGTAGTCACCATTTCCTATCATCTTCTAGTTGGCCAGTACACAGTACTCCTGTACAACTGAGCCACTAGCCAAAAGAGAGGGGAAAGCCCCCTCTAGCCTTGACACATTGCAATTCTTTTCATTTGACTGACATGGATGAAAGGCCATCGTGCGCAGACTCCCGAAAGCTTGATGCAGACTTCTGCATTTCCATTAATTTATTCTCTGAGATTACATCTGACCACCTCGGTTTCCTTATCTATCAAATAGAAATAATGCAATAAGTGTTGCATTTATTCAGTGCTTACTAAATGTCAGTCATTCTAAGCAGTGAATGTCTAGCAATTTATTTAATCCATCGACGTGATGACGCCACTTGTGTTCACCGCCACTTATTTTGTAGACAGAGAAATTGAGACAGAAAAGATGAAGGGGTTTACCTAGGGACATGCAGCTAGTGAGAGTCATGTCCAGGTTGCAGACGCTATGAAGTGGTCTCCAGAGCCTTTGTTCTGAAATCACAGCGGTATCAGCAATATGCAATAAATTCGACTATAGGAAAACTGGCTGCCACACCCATGAGTATAATCCTGTGATTCCAGATTAAGGGAGAACAGGAACCTCTCTACATGCCCGTGATATTTTCTGAGTCAGATTCACCTACCACCCTGAGTACGGTGCTGTGGGAAGGAAGCAGACCTGGACATAGGGCCTGGATTCTAGCCCTGCTCTGTCATAAAATCAGGTGGTCTGATGCGGTCAGATCTGCACCTGTCCATGGGTGGTAAGTCTGCATTGGGCTCCAAAGTCTTCAAGGGTCCAGTCCAGCATCCCCCCAACTCCTGTTCCTTACAAGCTTTCCCCCTTAAACCTCGGCTACCCCTGACCCCCTCTCAGGGTGGGCTTCTCGAGCACCCGGCTGACACGGGTCAGGACCATGCAGGTTATCATCGCACTTGCTGCTGCAGCTGGCTGTGCTGTGCCAGGTCTGCCCCGCCAGGTGGGCAGATTGCCTTCTCCCATGCCTGCCACGAGAGAGCAGGATCTACTGCAAGGCTTCCAAAATTTCTCCTTCTCCAGTGTGGCTACTGGGGCTATCGGTGCCTCGTGGAGGTGCTGAACTAAGTGATATTTTGTTGGAATCAGAATTGTTTCTAATCACATTGCATCCTGGTACGTGGAGATCCTCTTGCAAGATGATTCTATTTTTCAGTGTGGTGGAGGCAGAAAGGCCATTCCTGCAATTATTCATGTATTTGCCATTAAATACACCCGATGTCATTTGTCTTTTCCTCACGGGCCTAGGTGGCAAGCTCCAGATCGGTATTCAGTGACCACATCAAGCCTTTTCCCCTCTGGGCAGCCTGCCCCATCCACTTGACAATGGTTGGCCTTCTTTCTTTTCCCAGCAGGCTTAGGCATACATCTGGCATTTCTGTTTGACCCTCTACACTCTGACTTCTTAGGAGATAGAAAACTTGGATGCTATAACAGTGTGGTTTTAATAAATATGTATATTTTTAACATCAAGAAATCCAACATTAACTGAGGGCTATTATGTAGTAGGCCTATCCTACATGTTGAGAAACGAAAGTGAGACACAGCGACTGCCCTTTGGGAGCTCACAATACGGATGTTGAGGAAGAAGTATAAGCAATGATGTTTAGAAAAAGCCAGTTGAGGGGTGCCTGGGGGCCTCAGTTGTTGAGTGTCTGCCTTTGGCTCAGGTCATGATCCCGGAGACCTGGGATCGAGCCCCACATCGGGCTCCCTCCTTGGTGGGAAGTCTACTTCTCCCGCTCTCACTCCCCCTGCTTGTGTTCCCTCTCTAGCTGTGTTTTAAAATCCTTAAAAAAAAAAAGAAAAAAAATTGAAATGTATAATCAATAATCATATAATCAAATGAATAATAATAATTGATAATCAAATCCCCAGTGCTGGTCTCTCCTTAACAAACAGACCCGCTATTGTAATCTAACATCTGTTTGTCTGAGTCAGAAACTCAAACTCTGCTTGGGAACAGCTCCTTCCCTCCCCTCCCCCACCCCTGCCCCAGGCCTCCTTAAACATTCATGTTCCATGAAATATATATGTTCCCCAGCATTCTACCCTAAGGAAAGACCATGACAATTTAAAAAAATATATTAATCAGCAGGAGGAACTTAGGAAAGAAGAAAAAGAATTTCTAAGCGCGAGCTCCGATATTTGCAGTCATAAGTAATCAGCACACACGTCTTTGTGCTTTCTGCAGATGATCGCTACTGTCTAGTGCTTCATTTTCAAGAATGCTTCTCACCTTCCCAGGCAATTAAAAGCTATAGTTCATGCTGATTAGAGCTTTATTCTAGGGGATCCATTTTTTAACCTCCCCAACAGTGCATATTTCAACTTGGCTATAAATGATGTAATTTCATTTGATGGTGCTATTGAATGTCTTTACAAGAGCCTGCACGCTGTCATAGCCAGAGGGATTATATACCAGGGAGGACTGTGAAATCAACTGAAGAGTAATCTCCCCGGGAAAACAGTGCTGCTGTAGGAGGTGGTGTCATCGACTATTCTATAATAAGGAGCAGAGCTCGGGCAGCATTTGGATGGAGAACTTTCAACCATAACCTTGTGTGTCCCCCAAACCGGGCAGGTTCGTGGCCCTGTGGGCACTACGTGACTGCTCAGCACGGAAAGGGGCGGGCTGTCTCCACGTGTGCCACCTGCTTCACTTTTCCTAGAGACCATCTGTGACCTGCAAGGGAGGCCATGGTATTATTCCTACTTAGTTTGTGGGTAACTGGAGGCTGAGAGGTACCCTGGCGATGATCACAGTGGGTGGTAAGGGGTGAAGCTCATTCCTCGCCACTCTTTTTCTTTCTTCGTGAAGCAACATTAGGTTTCATATCCTAGAGTATTTTGAATGAAGTGTAAGATTCAATTTAAATGCATATGAGGATGATGACAATTTAATAGGTACTATGATTGTACAGCCCTTTGGTCATTACAGAGAGAACTTGATCCTTTTCTGAGAATGAAACTATTTTTGACATGCTTTAACCATAATTGCTTCTTTACAGGAAAGTTTTCTGTGCACTTACACATATCATCTGCGCTGCCTGACATGACCTTCTCCCTCTACCCTTGCCTTCTGGTAAATTCATTGTGATCTTTCCTAAAAACTTCCAGGTATAGCTCCCGGAAAGTCTGCAGCATTTGTCACTTTGAATCGTGTGTCTTCATCATCACACGCTTCAAATCCTTATATCCCAGTGGCCAGTTGGCTTTGAGGTCCAGAATGAGGGCTCATTCACCTGTTTCCATATGACCTGTGCACAGTAGGTGCTCAGTATGAGCTTGAAGCATTGAAGCGGAAAGTGGGGGACAGAGAGAGAGTGTGCACCCCCTTCACTCCGGTGGATTCAGAGATTATACCAAAGACAATATTACCAGGTCCTGAAAGCAAAAGGTGGTCAGCGTGTGGAAGTAGAGGGGTGACCAGCGTATTTCAGGGTCTGCTGGAAAACTGAGAGCTCACAGAGCAAGTTCATCCTTGGACCAAAGAATTGGTCCTTAGTTGTTCACAGCTGTTGACCAAAGTCCAGGAGGGCACCCCCATAGACTGGCCCTTCTGGTGGGTTTGTTATCAACCTCCTGGTGATAGAGAAGCAAGTGAAAGTAGTCCACACAGGGCAGGGGCAGGGTGGCCTTTGTTCATAGGGCCAGTGGGGGGTGGGGAGCCCAGTCACCTCCTTGAGCACGCTGGGTGTGAGCATGAGGAAGTGCTCTGTCCCAGAGTCCCCTCCGTGCCCTGCCCGACAGCACTGCTAGGCTCTTTCGGGTTGTGTATGTGTGACACACAGCCACCCCTGACATGGGGATTACCATCAGCCCGATTTCTTCATGAGGAAAGTGACATTCATAGAACTTAAATTAATCACTGTAGCTACTGAGTGAAGTCGAAAGCCATACCCTGATCTGCTTGATCCCAGGCTTCTTTCCAGTTCCCCATTCAATTTCTTTTATGGACATGTTTTACTTTCTTTCCTAATTCTGGAGGGAAATATTGTCATTAAATATTCAGTTATAAAGCATACCCGCCCCCCGCCCGTTCAAAATGTATTTTTCATAGTGTCCCATGAAAAGATGCTATTCAGGGTACTCGGCGCTACAGAGCCATTTGATGTGGGCTCTCCCTTTAGTGTACTTACGGTAGAGCGGGGGCTGGGACTGAAGGAAGACTGAGGATGGGGGAACTGGGAGCAAAGGGGCTGGGGCCTGAGTCTGCACTTAAGGTGGGAGTTCTGGAAGGAGGGACCAATAGAGACAGGTTCACAGGAGCCCAGGACAGGCTTCTGGAAGATCAATGCCAGGTGCCTCGTTCCATCTTCATTTCCTTCACTTTCTTGACAGCCATAAAACATTTAACCATTGTTGTCATTTACTTTTATTTTCCTGTAACATTTCTTTTTTTTTCTTTTAATTAAAAAAAGGAAAAAATACAATGTCCGTGCAAGAGTGCTCTCAGAGCTTCAGAAAAAAAAAGATTTTGAATTGTTTGGGGTTTTGCTTGGTGGCCCTCAGAGGGGGCACGAGTTGGGTGGATTATGGTGGCATTGGGCTTAGCACACTCAGTGGCTCTTTGTCTCTGCCACCATCAGGACAGGGGATGGCGGTGCCCCAAGGGCTTACTTTGATGTTGCATCTCATCCAGGCTGGTAGTGATTAACTTCCTTTCTCAGCTGAGGACATAGCTCCAGAGACAACTGGCCCAAGGTCCCTCAGTGATCTTCGGTTCCAATCTCCACAGTGCCCATTGGGGAAACTGAGGTCCAGAGGGAGACAGATGCAGCATCCAGCTCGTGCTGAAGGCGATGCCATATGCTTGATCACCTAAACTGTGAACCGTCATTCCATTTGGAAAGTTGGAATAAGAATTCCCTGTGTCAGTTTCTGAACCTTTAGGCTTAGAAAAAGTACAATGTATATTTATGAACTTTAATGCTAAAATTATTTTCATATTCATTATTAATCTTCATATATATGAATATATACTTATGAATATATATTCATATATATATATATATATATATATATAAAATGTGGAGCCTCAGTGAAAGATTTTGTACAAGCAATGTGCTATGGGCTGTTTGTACAGATCTCCTGGGGACAAAAAGAAGCTACCCCAAGTGGTAATTTTCTAAAAAATTTGATATGTTCAGATTCTTTCCTTAGGATAAATACAACTGGATTAACTCACACTGAAAAAAATGAGTACATATATGTTAGAAATTGTCATGGATTGAGGTCAGAAGATCCTAGAATGTATGGATTCTGGCAAAACTACTGCCAAAAAACCCCCAAATAAAAAAAAGCACAACACATTATTCCAGGAGCTCTGTGTTATCTCACAAGTAATGAGTGCTTACAGTGTGTAAGCCCTGGGGTTAGGCCCTAAGCACTGATTCAGGAAGAAATATCAGGAATGGATACTGTTCATCGCATGAGAAATGAGACATCGCATGAGATCTGATTATATGATTGAGACAATATAATAATAAGTAAGTCATGCTGCAAAAATACCAGCCTTTTTCACATTAATTGACAGATTTAACCCAATTTATATCATATGCTAGAGTTTTTAAAAGATAAGATATTTCTGAATATCATCTTGTTAACAAACAAATAGGAGTAGATAAGATATTGAAAAACAAAAGCAAGACGTAGGACTTGAGATGGTCATATGTAATAATTTCTACACAGCCACAATTATTTTTAAGGATTTTATTTATTTATTATTTGACACAGAGAGAAAGCGCACAAGCAAGGGAAGCACCTGGCAGAGGGGGAGGGGGAAGCAGGCTCCCGCTGAGTAAGGGGCCCAACAAGGAAACTGACAAGGAGCCCAACAGGCAGCGGGAAGCCAGACTCTATACCAGGACCCCGGGATCATGACCTGAGCCAAGGCAGCCGCTTAACCAACTGAGTAGGAAGTATGGTGCAGAAGACACAGCAGTCACGTAAGTCCTACTGCAGGTAAGAATCTAATATGTTCTCAAGGGTATGTAATAAACAAAGGGAGGGATAAGTTCTTCATTAAAATATGCTTATGAATTTGGTAATGTTCTTAAAGTTACAATTAATTCTTATCTCAGGCAGGTCATATATTAAAATATATTCCTGTTGGATTTAATTCTTAAACTCACAGCACACTTACAATTTAATTGAATAATTGTTACTGGACTGGGAAGAGTTTCCATAGCAACGGGGGAAAAATCACAGAGAAAACAGATCTTAATATATGCATATTAAAATATTTTGCATATCCTGAAACTTCAAAATTCAAATTAAAAAAGCCAATGGGAAAACATCAAAACAACAAAGATCAAGTAAAAGACATCAGGAATTTCAAAGGAAATTCAAAGAATTTGTAAACTAGTAAAAAAAAATGTTAAGCTACATTAGAAATCAATATATTGGTAGATATTGAATAATATTTAATGTTTGGGAAAAAACTTGAGTTATAAGCTTAAATATATATATGGCAAGATGAATATTCAAATGGTGACATTGTCTATGGTTTTAGTACCTTCTTTTTACTTTACTTTCTTCTTCTTCTTTTTTTTTTTTTCTTTAAGTAGATTCCATGGCCAGTGTGGAGCCCAATGTAGGGATTGAACTCACAACCCTGAGAGTAAGACCTGAGCTGAGATCAAGAGTCAAGAGTCAATGCTTAACTGACTAAGCCAGGTGTCCCTTTACTTTACTTTCTAATAAAAAACAAACAAACATTAACTGATGGTTAAGAAAGAAAATACCTGCATTAAAAATAATAAACCTCGGGCACCTGGGTGGCTCCGTGGGTTAAAGCCTCTGCCTTCAGCTCAGGTCATGATCTCAGGGTCCTGGGATCGAGGCCCGCATCAGGCTCTCTGCTCTGCAGGGAGGAACCTGCTTCCTCCTCTCTCTCTGCCTGCCTCTCTGCCTACTTGTGATCTCTCTCTGTGTCAAATAAATAAATAAAGTCTTTAAAAAGTAATAAACCAAAAAGGAAATGAAGCACAGATGAAGTTCTTTGGGGCGCTGGGGAAAATGAAAATTTCCAGGAAAAGTATCGTTTAAATTCTCTTTCTCGTCTCAGATTTCCCTTCACCTTAATTCCCCCACTATCAAAAAATCTCCCCCAAAGTGGCTGTATCTCCCATCACAACTTATCTCTCCCTTGATACTTTTATTTAGATTGAAAAACAATAACATTCAAAAGACTTTCTTCCCATAGTCACAGAATCCCAAACCTCTAGCCCTTGTTAGATCACCCCGTGCCCTTATGAAGCTGTGCCCTTAAGAAGCCTGGGTCCTGACAAAGGGACCAAACCTCACCTCCTTGATGCTGGGCAGTGAGCTTTGTGTGACATCACACCCAGTACTCGGGAAACCCCAGCCTACAGGAGCAGGCAACCTTAGTTCCATTGGCAAACCAAGAAAAAGCTGTTCAGAAGGTTCAAGGATGCACCGAGGTCTTCATGTAGCCAGGGAGTGGCAAAATCTTGGATGGGAGCCACGCAGGTAAGCAAGCGAGAAAGGTAGGCAGGAAATGTTCTCTGCCTCTCTGCTCACTGGCACTGCTCCATCACGGTGTGCGCCCTAAAGGCACAAAAGATGCCTTTGTTGAGTCCCACAAGAAGTCAGGCATTGTGCTAGGAGCCTTCTAGGCTGCAGTGAATCCTTGTGGCCACAGCAGGGTAAAAACTAGTGTCACCTGATGGATAAAAGTCCCCAAGACTTGAGACACAGACAGGCTGGTGATGTGCCCAAAGTTATGCCACTGAAAGGAGTTCCCAGTAAATCCCCAGGCTTGGAGGAATGGTGGTCTGGTGACACAGAGAGGCTCACTGTTAGCTCCCTTATGCAGAGATGGCAGAGCCTGAACCATCCCAACTCTCATGGCGAGCAGCCTTGGATCTGCCTTATTGCTTTTGTCTCCCTATGGTGGACATTTCTGTGTGATCCCACAGCCGTGCTGTCATGCACTTCAGCCTAGCTCCTCTCCAAATTCATCTTGCAAAAGCCCCAGAGAAGAATGAACCATTCTGGCCGAGAGGAGTCTAATGACTTGGAGGGAGATGAAGCCTGGTCTCCACTTCTTACGTAAGTATTTGCAAATAAATGAGCATAAGCAGTTTCCCCAGCTAGACCTTTTTCCAAAAAAAAAGAGAGATACATCCCAATTAACACAGACAGGAAGTACCACTCCAACTCTCACCACGTGATTCCCCTCGCTCCTGAGGACACCCTCCCTCACACATAATACATGTAAAGACAAAGATTCACAAACCAAACCAAACACAGACACCATTAGGAACTTCCTTCCTCAGAGCTCCCCTCCCCCCACTGTTGCTATGGGCAACCGCTGCCAACAGGTACCAGAGGTTTGAGGCCACGTGGCCAGGCTGGCTGCATGCCAGGCTGACCGCATGTCACATTACAGCTCCAGTAGCTCCTGTCGCCGGTGTGTGGGAGGGAGAGGGACACTCACCGCTTGTGTTCTGCAATTACTCCTCAGAATAGCCTCTTTGTCAATCTCAGCTCTAAAGAGCATGGCTGTCTCCAGATGAGAGATACTAGCTGAATTCTTGATAAAGCAGAAGTTTCGTTCCCAGGGCTCCCTAGGAGTGCTGTGCATAATGGTGGTGAGAAAGCACTAAGCACAAGCACCCCATCTGGAGAACCTGCGATGTGCTGGGCAGGCACCTTACGTACAATCACGCCATCGTTCCTCTGGGCAAGCGCTGCACAGTCAGCATTCCCATTCCAGAGGCTGGGCAGGTCACTTACCTAAGAGGTCATATCCAGTGCGTAGCAGAGTTGGGACCCAAGGCCGTTTTACCTTTCTTTCCTGACTCAAAATTTATTCTTACACCACAGTACTGATCTGCTGTCTCCAAAGTTGAGCTCCGGGGCAGGGCTGCACCTGCTAGGGAGAGGGAGGGGGCTGCTAGGACAGAAGTCAGGGCAGCGCATTGTGCCCGGGTCTGTAGGTGTTCAGATCTGGCTTTGCTACCGATGAGCTGTGCGATTTGGGCTCTGGACTCTCCGACCTTCGGGAGGGGCTTGTTGTCACTGATCTGTCTTTATGGATCTTTATGACTCTGACCCTGCTGCCTTCTCCCCCTGGGTGCTGGGTCCTCCGACTTGCCTGCACCTTCCTCTGCACACTGCTTGTCCAAGACAGCGATGGCACTCTTCTGTGATGTTTCTGCTCCTTATCTGTGCAACCATGAGGAAGGACAGCAGCTCCCGCTCCTCTTACAACCTATCCATCATTTAAAACAAACAAAGAAAAGCCAGGAAGGCTAATATCTCCCAAAGTTTAATCCAGCTGAAAATAAAATGAGGGTAAAATTAGGGCGTAGACATAAATAAGATGGCAAGAATGGGAGAATTCAGGACTTGCTGTGTGTTCTACTTTTCTGGGTCCCTTCAAAGCCTAGCGCTGTACTAGGCAGCCAGGGTAGAATATGTTTATAATGTCCTCTTAAATCAGCAAATGAATTGGTGATGTCCACATAGAACAAAGCCCCTGGGCCATCTGAACTCCCCCTTAAGCTCCATTATCTGGAGCCCCACTTGACAATGTAAACTAGGTCAGTTTTTGTTTCTGTTATTTAAAAATGAATTCAATTGTACTCTCAACTGATGGTTCTGATTGGTCTTGTGGAACAGGGAATTACATCAGTTACATACAAAATCCGGGTATCCTGTCCGTCTCAAAATTAGCTGCAGTCTGATAAAAGACCTATCCAGTGATTGAACAAACTATCCAGTGATTGAACAACCTCAACAAGACAGGGAAAATAGAGATCCTGCAGGGAGCATGGCAAATTTCATCATCTGTTAAAAAAAAAAAAAGGATGGGTGAACAGAAAAAAAGTGATATAATGATCCTAAAAATAATAAAATAAGCATCATTTTGGTGAACTGCTACCAGTTTCTAGGCCTTCCACAGAAGACCACATTTTTCTTTTTCGTTTTCTTTTCTTTCTTTTCCTTTCCCTTCTGCGGAGGTTAATTTGTTGTGTCTGCTTGGCTGAGCGGCAGAGCCCGGGTGTTTGGTCCAATATTACTCTGGACGTTTCTGTGAAGGTGTTTTCTTAGATGAGATTCACATTTAGACAGTTGAACTTGGGTTGAAGCAGATTGCCCTCCGTAGGGTTGACTATCCTTGTCCAATCCGGTGAAGGCTTGAACCAAACAAAAGATTGGCCTCCCTTGAGCAAGAAGGAATTCTGCCAGCAGATTGCCTTTGAAGGTCAACTGCGAGTCTTGCCTGAGGGTCCGGTCTGCAGGCCCTCCTCAATTAGATTTTAGATTTGCCAGGAGTCTGTAATCATGAGAACCAGTTCCCTAAAACCGATCCCTCTCTCTGTCACCTGCTGATCTGTTTCCCCAGGGATTCTTTTTTTTTTTTTTTTTTTTAAGATTTTATTTCTTTATTTGACAGAGAGAAACACAGCGAGAGAGGGAACACAAGCAGGGGGAGTGAGAGAGGGAGAAGCAGGCCTCCCGCCGAGCAGGGAGCCCGATGTGGGACTCGATCCTGGGTCTCCGAGATCATGACCTGAGCCGAAGGCAGTCGCCCAACCAACTGAGCCACCCAGGCGCCCCTTCCCCAAGGATTCTTGACTACTATACCTTCCTTTTTCTTCTTTATTTCCCTCCTTCCCTCCCCCTCTCTTATTTCCTTTTAGATGAAGAAATTATATCAAGGAAAGGAAGTGACTTGCCCAAGGTCTACTGGCTTGTAAGTAGTACAACTGGGACTGAATCTCAGGTCTGTCTTCCCCCAGGGGAGCCCTCACAGCCTTCCCAATCCCGCTCCATGAATTGTGAGGTGCTGTGCAAGCGAGGCCAACCTTGGGGCAAGTCTGGGATCCCAGGGCAAATCTGGCTTTTGTTTTTCATCTCTCCCTGTCAATACCGCACCTGTGAGAGCTTCACTGAATCAAAGCCTCTTCAGATCATCCGGGGCCTCATGGAGCCCAACACGGAGTATTTATTGTCTCTCCTCTGTTGTAATTTACAAATAAAGCAGACATTTTATTAGTAGTAACATATCATGTCGTGGAAAAGGGGGAAAAAATTGTATTCTCTGCACGGGTCTTGTCAACGCACAGTGCAGTCAAAGTGCCTTCTCAAGTTCTCAGGGCTCTGTTTTCCTTTCTATCCCCCCCTGACCTCTGAAACTCATGCTCCCTTCACCTCTTCAGAGGTGGTCTCTTTCTCTGCTCTGCCAGCAGCGTGCTGCTAATGAACCATTTTCCACAACACAGACAGGAGTGACTATCCTATCCCTTTCCCTCACTTCTTTGTATGATAAATGCCTCATTATCTATTTTCTGCCTTCATGTCAAGTCTCATTTCTCACCAACCCTTCACCTCACCTTATGCTCCAGCCATAATCCATAACAGGCATTGGCCTGGGTGGTAGGCTGCATTATTTTTCAAAATATTCAATGCCTGTCCTTCTTGGGCCCCTCCAGGCGGAGCATTAAACCTAAACCTGGATGTCAGTCTTGGCCATGTGACTTGCTTTAAAAGGTAGCAGGAAGTGACAAGGGGCACTTCTGACTCATCGTGCATTCTACCACTGGTCCTACGGTAGGAGGTCACATGTCCCAGGCAGGTGATGCATCCGGCCTGGATTCTGGAATGGTGTGGAGCAACCCGAAATTCGTCTGTGGTTGTCATGTGAAGTAAGAGCAAAATTCAGGTGTATTGCAAGTTGCTACGATTTTAGGGTTGTTTGTTATCATCGCATCCCATAGTCTATGCTAACTCAACCCTCTCTTACTCTGAATTAGGCCACCCTCTTCTTAGGGATCACTGTGCCATGCACTCTCTTTTTATTATACACATATCACATTAAATAATGTTCACTTTTTACATACTTGTCTTCTCTGTTAGCTGGGAAAAAACCTCAAAGGATGGGGCGCCTGGGTGGCTCAGTTGGTTAAGCGACTGCTTTCAGCTCAGGTCATGATCCCGGTGACCCGGGATCAAGTCCCACATCGGGCTCCCTGCTCGGCGGGAAGCCTGCTTCTCCCTCTCTCACTCCCCCTGGCTGTGTTTCTCGCTGTCAAATAAATACAATCTTTAAAAAAAAAAAAAAAAACACCTCAAGGGCAAGAGATTGTGTGTTTGTTTACCGCTGGATGTCTAGTGCCCAGAAAGCCCTGGCATTTGGAACGCGTTGCCCAAAGGCACTGAATTGAGTTCTTGACCCAAAAATCTTACTTAAAGATGAAGTCATTGAATTAATAGGAATTGAATAAATCATCATCAAAGCCTAGGATCAGAGAGAGCTGTTGAGTTTGTAACTAAGATCAGAAAAGCAGGCATTCCAGAAATGAGCAGAGCTTGCCTTCCCCCATAAGTAGAAACTGTGGCGTATAGTACTGAGGAGAAAATTCTGAATGTGATGTCAGGGTCAGTATAGGACCACTCAGACAACATTCACAATATCCTTGCCTTTAAAGGAAGAAGGGATTTAATTGTGGACAAAATATGTAAGGAAATGATATCAACTCTCATGGAGTGAGTGATTCATAAGAGCCTTGACGCCACTCATCCTTCTGCCTCAGCTGAGCTGAGATGTCGTTCACTGATATGTGCCACTAATTCTGTTACCTTTAGCACAACTTCTCTTACTTTGTTCTAATACTATCTCAAGACCAGCAATTTATACTGCCTGTGTATTTGTAGAAGGCTAAGACATATCAGATATGCATGAAACATCCACAAGAAGATGAATTTCTTGAAAAATTAAACCCAAGTGAATATACAAGAACGGATAACTTATTCATTAATTAGAGTAGTTGGTCCCACTAAAAATGTCTATTGGTGCGTCCTGGGTGCTGGTCAACAGCCAGCAGCGTTGCCTGAGCATCCTGAGCATCTTTCCGAGTCTAGGAATCGGTCATTAAGACGATGCCCTATATCTTTTTTTCCTTAGTTTTGCCATCTGCTTTCCTACAGCATAAGGTAGTTACAGATGGGTATATTTTTGAAATGAGCAAACCCAAACACCTCATTTGACTGGGATAAGTTTGAAAAAAAAAAAAAAAAAGACTCGTTCAAGGTAAAACAGTGAATTTGTTCTCATCAAAGCCAGGGCAAGAACCAGAGTAGCTTGTGTCTTAAGATTTATTTCACTCCTCTTTTCCTTCATGTAAAAATATATTTTTGAAGGACTTATTGAAGAAATTCAAAGACAGTGAAGGAGGTTCTATCAGATTTTTCAGTAATTATGGAAATGATTTCATACTGACCTCTAAGTTGATTTATTTGGATTATAACTCATGGTCCATACATCACAGAGGATACAGCTCTGGAGCGGTGGGAATTGGACAGACCTAGACTCACAACTTGGCTCTCTCCTGATCGCTGCAAGTTCTCAGACAAATCTCTTAACGTGTCAGAGCCTCTGTTTCCATTTCTGTTCAACAGGTGAAATATACTATCCACTGTGAGGATTACATGAGGAAGTGCCTCTGGAACTGACATGAGGCGTAGTGCTGTGAGCCATTATCATTTCAGAGGTGTTTTTATACACAGGGGGTTCAGAGAAATTAACACCTCTCAGTTCAAGTAGGCCAAGTATAAGCTTAGAATTTCCTGAATACATAATTTCATTGTTAAGCATAGTGTTAGTATGCGATGCTTTAAAATATGTATTTTTTTCCTTTCCTCATTAGTTATGACATGTGATTTCTCAGTAAAAACATTTCCTTTGTGACTTTCACGAAATCACTGTCATTTACTAATAAGGAAATATACTCGAAGTCTACCCAAGGCCTCTATTTCCCACCACTTAGGGGTTGCAGATTATGGGCATAATCATTGGGGCTCTCATGCTAATTGTCCATCTGGTTTCCAACCTAAGCAGAACAATACATGTAAGAAAACAAACAAACAAAAAGTTTTGTGAGGTTTTATTTTTAAGTGTATATTTACAAAGGTTTTAATTCCAAAAGACATCATGACAAATTTCAAGGTATACAAGGAAAAAAAATGTGGTTGTTTAGCTAAAGTCAATCCTGATTGATTGAGCCATCGGCTTAGCACAACGTACTGAGCCCAGGGCTCAAGAATAAATTAGAATGTGGCTGGGCTCAAGGTGCTCCCTGGTCAGGGAAGGTCAGAGACACATCAACAAGCGGGTACAAAGGTATGTTATAGAGTCTCTGGTGGAAATCTGCACAGGGAGGAGAATGTGATTGTTGGGGGGACAGGGGTACAGATAATAGGCCAGGAAAGGCTCCTTAGCAGGGATTGAAGGCCAAATAGATGTTTTCCAGGTGTGCCTGGGTGGAAGAAGGAGTAGAAGGGACTAGTGTAAGCACAGACATGAGATGGCGGAAGACTTCTGGGCACGTGACACAGATCCTGTCTAAGATGGTGTAGGATGATGGTGAGAGGGAAGGGAGATGAGGGTTGGTGAGGCGAAAAGCTAGAGAAGTAGCTTCAAGTCTTCTGAGTAAGTGGAGATGGGGACCCAAAGCAAGGGAAAACAGTGGGGCTAGGTATAAGACATATTTAGGTAGTAACATATGGAACGTGTTCATGCAGGAGAGGGATGAGTCCAGGACGACTCGGATTTTGAACTGTTGGCAATGTGGTGGCATGCCACTTAAGAAAGGAATTCTAAGAGAAAGAGACTTTTTGATTGGTATTTTCTTTTGACTCCAAGAAATGAAATCACTTTCTTATTTATTTGTATTTGTGAATAAATGGAAATTGGCTTGTGGTATCTGACCCCACAGAAGAATACCCGGCCCTGTGTAAATTCACTAAGCAAAAACTTGCTGACAGTAGATGAAAGATGCGTGTCTAGATAGGGAGAGGAAAAACAATGGAAAAATGTGATCTATGGAATGGAATTGGCCCAGATTCAAATCCCAGCTGGACCACAAACTATCATTTGACTTGGGGGACAGTTTTTTAAGCTCTCTCCGTCATGTCAACATACGTGGGTCAATACCATGGTGATTAAATAGGCTAATGGATATAAGGGCCAAAGCATTCAATGAACTTCCGCCTCTTTCTTCCCTTCCGCTCTTCTGTTGTGCTTGCCATAACCCAGATTCCCAGGCTGAGAGTGAAGGAACCTAACTTCTTCCCATCCCCAGATTACTCCCTCCTATCCGCATCCCCCATTTTTTCCTTCAGCAATCTCTAAGTAATAATGAGCACTTACTACCTTCTACCCGATGAGCTTTCCTCCCCTCAGACCTCCCTCTGCTGATGTTCTCGCCAGCATCCCATGTGCTCACTCTCTCTCCGGCTCTCTTAAGTCCTTGATTTCCTCTGACAGGTTTTCCCCCAAATATATAGCATGCTCCTGTTCCCTCCAATCTGGAAAAGACCAGTCAAAACAAAGTCGCATTCCCCTTAATCTTGCTGCTCCCGCGTCCTGCTTTTCTTCCTGTCTCAGACGCTGCCATGCTAACAATATACTCTGCAGATGATTTCACATTTATCCCCAAACCTCCTGTACATGGATTCTTCACTGAGCTGAAGATGCAGTAGGCCTACTGCTACCTTCCCTGCTCAGACCTAGAAGGGGCAAGCATCTGGAGTTTTGTTGCTCCCGAGCTAATTAAGGAGAACCCCGCTGCAAAATGTCAGGAGGCAAATGGAAGGAATTGGAATCGGAGGAAACTGAAGGTCCATCCACACCAGGCTGAGAAAGGAGAGTGGCCATGGGAGGAGAAAATGGCACATGTATATGGGAATTTGCTTAGAGTAGTGGATACTGAGTAGTTGCCTGGAGTAGTCATTTTCTACTTTTTTTTTTTAAGACTTTACTTATTTATCTGTCAGAAAGACAGAGAGAAAGAGCGCATGCGCGAGCAGGGAGTATGGCAAGCAGAGGGAGAAGCAGGCTTCTCCCTGAACAAGGAACCCAATGCAGGACTTGATCCCAGGACTCTGAGATCATGACCTGAGCCAAAGGCAGATGCTTAACCAACTGAGTTACCCTGGTGTCCCATTATTGTCTACCTTCTATTATTATTATTATCATTATCAGGCAATGGATCCCTTTTGAGAATAAAACCTATAGACAATAAAGTATACAAAGCCCCTACATGGCTTTATCTGACGCTGGTATGGAGAGCAAGGACTAGAGCAAAACAGAGAGAGTCTCCCCCTGCCCCCACCACCCCTCCCTGGGGGTGGGCACCTTTCTTCCATCTCTCCCTCTCCAGATCTCTATTACTTTTAACACTGGTTCTCTTCTCCACCCGTCCTTCCTCTGTGTTTGTCATCCTCTGCCTTCCTGCTTTGGCGGCAAGGTACTGCTGTGGTTATTTTCTGTTTCTCTGATCCTGCCCTCCTGCTTCTCTGCGCTCTTCACTCGCTCCGTCTCATCCACATCCAGGCAAAGGGTGCCAGAGCTCTGTCCCCCCCACCCTTTATTCCATCTCTGCTGTGGAGAACTCATTCAGGCTATCACCCCTACGGCAAGATGATCCACATTTTCATACCTGAACCAGCCTGAGGGACTGATGCCATGGAGCGAGTGCTCAGGATATGGGTGACTCAGCACATTGAAGACAAAACCCAATGTCTGTCCCCAGATATTCCCCACCTTCTCCCATTGGCCTTTTTCTCCCTGCTGCTTCTGTTTATGCAGACCTGCCAATCAAACTTGACCTCTGCCACTGCCCAGGTCCCTCCCGTGATCAATGGACTGTTGCCTGATCTTTTTTTTTAGACTTCTTCCCTCTTGCTCCATCTTGTCTCCAACCCCGGTGCCTCTGCTGCTGTCAGCTGGAGTCATATCGTGATCTGTCCTGTCCACTGCCTTTGCGCCTGGGCTTTTTTCTCCCACTGTGTGCTAACAGTCTGACATTCTACAAATGATGGACTCCAACTCAGGGAAAATTAGTGACGCTTCCGTGGCCACCTGCCATGTAATCGGCAAAACCAGACTCAGACTTGAGTTGTCTGCCTCCAGATTCTATGTCCTACACTTAACATTTCTGTAATTGGGATATTTCACGTAGTTATGCACAGACACCAGAAAAGGTGGGCTTCTACATTGGAAATGGGCAAAGAATAAATTGCCAGCTGTATTTGCTTAGGCTGCTATGTGAGTGATAGAGTTTAAGAGGAAACAGAACCAAAATGAGTCTTGCAGAAGGGCCCCCGGCATGATGCTAACAGCTCTGTGCCATAGGCACCATTCCTCAGGCCCTCATTCATTTTATAGTTGAGTAACTTCTGACTCAGAGAAGTTAAGAAACTTTCCCAAGGTCACCCAGCAGAAGCAGAAAAAGCCAGTGTCCCATCTCATCTGTCTCCAAAACTGGTTCCTCCCCAGTCCATCATCTTAAAGGTTGGGAACTGTACCACACACACACACACACACACAAAGACCCCTTTGCACCTCTCTTAGTAGTGAGTAAAAGGTACCTAGTGGATTCATTTGAAGATTAAAGGATTAAATCACCATATCGCTTTCTTAAGATTTAAGTCATTTCTCCTGATTCTTATTCTACACCATGTTTTTTTTGCACTATGTCCCTGGGATAACCTTGTCAGAAATGTGTCTTTTCAACAGTAAAACAACCTCGCCTCGTCCCTCTCTCAGACATCGTGCTGAGCAAAAGTCAACTTGCACATAGTCTGGCTTTAAAAATGCGTGTTCACGTTGTTTTGGGCTTCTCTCACTTTGGCTGCGGGAACCCACCTGCATTGTGGAGTTCAAGGTCTCAGGGAGGTTGAGGGTCCAGGCTTTCGTCCCCGGCACACCTGCCGTCTCCAGCTCCTGAGCTGATAGGACCTTCTCCAACCTCCACTGGGAGTGAGTTCCTGCCAGTCAGCTCATTGACATCAGAGCAAGATTCTCCTCGTCGTGTCTTTTATTCTTGAAAAAAAAAAAAAAGAAAGAGTGCATTGACAATCGTTCTTTCCTGATGAAATGTACGATAAGCTGTCTCATCTAGATCAAAAGTTACTTTATCATAGAGTTTTCCAAGTAAGGAGAAAGTTGTCAAGATTCAGATAGAAGTGGTGTCTCACTCTCCAGCTTTGATCCCAGGGAAGCTGGTTTGGCACTAGGAATATATGCTTGGCTCACCCTCCCACAGGGGGGTAGCTTGAATATGTTCCCCACGCTAACTGTGATGTGCAGCCCCATGGGTAGCTACAGCCAGGACAGAGGACAATGGAACACACCCAGAAGAGCAAGAGGAGGGGTGGCCTTGATAGACGGCAGGGGACAGGGGCTCGGACATGCGGCCCCCTTTATGGCAGAACAGTATAACACAAAAAGACTGTAAGTCTTGGACTTGAGTTTGAATTCTGTAACAACTTACCAACCTTGGATTCTAATGAAACGTTCCCACTTCAAGTTTAAAAATCTATTTACGTGGGAAAAGAAATTATCATCTTGCAGAGCTGACTATGTGTCAGACACTCTAGTAGTTACATGTTTACAAAGATCGCCTCTTTATACCCTCACAAATCTACAAATTAGAGATTGTTTCCTTCCCTTTTCAGATCATTGATTCTTTTTCTTTTTAAAGACTTATTTATTTATTTGAGGGGGGGAGAGGCTGAGAGAGAGAGAGAGAGAGAGAGAGAGAGATTGAGAATCTCAAGCAGACTCAGCACTGAGCAGGGAACCCAACCTGGGGCTAGAACTCATGACCCTGAGATCATGACTGTGCTGAAACCGAGAGTCAGACGCATAATCGACTGAGTCACCCAGATGCCCCTCAGACCACGGATTCTTAATATATATATATATATATATATATATCTCCACCTTATTCTTTTCTTCTTTTGTTTCCAGTTTGCCTAGAAATTTTATAGTCAATATATCCTTAACTTTAATGAACAAATTTCAGGAGACCTGAACTTATCGAGCCCTTCCCTAGGGGTCACACATTGTGTCAGGCACTTTATATCTTTACATCCTTAGGTTATTCTTTAAAAAAAATGTTTTACTGTGGTAAGGATACTTAATATGAGAATTATTCTCTTACAAATTACTAAACATACAGTTCACTATTGTTGACTGTAAGCTTATGTTACACAGTAGATCTCTGTAGCTTAATTATTTCCCTGAATCGAAACTTTATGCCTGTTGATTGGTGACTGTCCATTTCCCCCTCTCTGAGCCTCTGGCAACCACCATTCCATTCTTAGAGTCTATGCATTTAACTATCTTAGATACCTTGCATATGTGGAATTGTATGATATGTGCCTTTCTGTGACCGGCTTCTTTTCCTGGGCATGATTTCTCAAGGTTTATCCATGTTGTCATACAGTAAAATTTCCTTCTTGCTTTTGTGGCTGAATTATATTCCATTGTGTGAATACACCACATTTTCTTTATCCATTCATCCTTTGATGGACACTAAGGTCATTTCCATATCTTGGCTGCTGGAAATAGTGTTGCAATGAGCATGAGGGCACTCAGATATCTTAAGGTTTACAGCAGGCCTCGAGGCAAATAGAATGCCCATTTGTAGAGGAAAAAAAATATTTCAAAGCACTCTATCTCTAGACTGGAGTTACCCAGTTAGTGATGGCCAGCTGGGGACTCCCACTCAAGTGTGGCTACCTCCAAAGACTTGGCCCTTTAGACAGTCTCTAGCCACCAAGCTTTTATTCTCTTATCATCTCTTCCAGGGCTCTTGAAGCCGTTAAAAATATCTCATTATTTTTGATTAAAGATATAATTTTTAAGTCACATCTGTCAATCTTCATTAAAATCTAGAAAATTCCAGTTTATGATACTGAATCAGTAGCAAAATTTACAGTAGCTTATTTTTTAACTTAATTATGCTAATTGCTATTTCTAAGCATAATTAGCATTTTGAATTATTTAGTGTAATTACGTCAAACAACATGTTTAATTTGTCACGTCAAGTATAATAATTAGTAATAATTCTTGAAAGGATGTCATTACAAGTTTGAGGTATTTACAGGGTGTAATCATGTCAAATGTGATAATACGAAAGAGTAAGACTGAAGTTTATAGAAAAATGTTGCTGCAAGTATTCTGAAAGTTTAACATTGTGGCCATTTTAAATGTTTTTGTTCCTCAAAAGAAGTCAAACTTGTCATGGTTTGGTGATCTGCTTACAAATTAAGAGAATAAAACCAGGGTCTGGACAATGGCTCAACTAATATTTAATCCACCAAATGTCATCACCACCAATGAATGACTCCCATTTTTTTAACTCCAGAATGAACACAAATAGTTTGCCATATTAAATAGTTATACTTGAAAAATTACCCTGGGGAAATAAAGATAATCCAAAAAAAATAAATGGATTTCTTCCAAATATGGAAATGAAATATCAGGCTAAAGTAAAAAGTGAGTTAGGAAGCCCAGCTGTTTCTTGACTGTGTGGCTTGGCAACTCAACTGACATATTTAATTTTCAATAACCTTTGCTATAGGATGGGGATAATGCCTACTGTCGTGGAGGGAAGTGAGGTATGGCTAACCTGCTTTATAGCTCCACGTGATCTACCTACCAGTGGGTGCTGCTATCTAGGTAGCCCTGACATCATCAGACGCAGCAACAGGAGAAAAGAATGACAAGCAGTTCAAGCTTTGCCATAGGTAGAGATGAGCTGCTTACCAGCTGGGTGGTCCTGGATAAACCATTTTACTTCTGAGCTTTGGTTTCCCCACCTATAGAATGAATGAACTCATACAAGTCTCAAAAACATGCTAAAAACAAAATGAGGTGATGAGGATAAAACATCTAACTTAGGGTCATCCACGTGATTTTCACTAAATGAATGTTTAGATTTGCATTAAAGCACAACCCAGGGACTACATATTGGAAAAGTTGGATCAAGAGTCTGGTTTCCTTACGTCACTTAGTCTCCACTTTCTTGGAAGATGGAGCGAACGTTGTGATTAAGAACCCCGTCTTTGGGCTTAGCCATCCCTGACCTAGAACCCCAGCTTTAACTACTTCCTCATTAAAGGTTTAAATAACCAAAACAAGCTTCCATTCCTTCAAGTTTGTATAGTAGCTCCTCGTTATCCTTGGAGAGTATATTCCAAGAATCCCAATGGATGCCTGAGATGTGGATAAAACTGAACACCGTATATAATGTGTTTTGTTTCCTATAAATACATATCTAGGATGGAGGGAAATTAAGAACTCTAATAGTAAGAGAGAACAATTATGACAATTTACTGTAACAGAATTTACATCAAAGTGGTCTCTCTCTCAAGGTATCTTTTTTTTCCCTAAAGATTTTATTTATTTGACAGAGAGACACGGCAAGAGAGGGAACACAAGCAAGGGGAGTGAGAGAGGGAGAAGCAGACTTCCTGCCGAGCAGGGAGCCCGATGCCGAGCAGGGAGCCCGATGCAGGGCTCCATCCAAGGTCTCCGGGATCGTGACCTGAGCCGAAGGCAGAGGCTTAACAACCGAGCCACCCAGGCGCCCCTCTCTCCCAAAATATCTTATTGTCCTGTACTCACCCTTTTTTGATGATGTGAGATGATAAAATGCCTTTGTGATGAGAAGTGAACAACATAAGCGTCGGGATGCAGTGTGTCCAGAAGGAGTCATCTGCTTGTAGGTGATTGAAACCATGAGAAGCTCAAGAGTAGATAAGGGGAGCATAAGTCTTTGGGGCAGGAAGATGAAAGGGATAGTTTGTAACAGAGGAATTCTCCTCCCTCCAAACCAAAACTGATTGGGCAATCTTTTTGCTATTTCTACTATTTGAATGATTTTGCATTAGCTTGTTCTATGTATCTGTGGGTGTGTGAGATTCACACGTGGGACCCCAAGCTCTGCGGAGCCAATTGCATTTCTCGGGGCTTATTAAACTGCACCTACACATGGCAAGGCTACTGCCCGGCCTACATGTGACCAACAGACATCTGTCTCTTGAGATTTATCATGGGCACTGCCTCTTCTGTGGGATCTTTCTCTAACCTTATTCCTCGAGATACAATGGGTCACTCCCTTTTTTGTGGTCTTAATTCATCAGCAGCACAGAGATCTATGATAATATCCATTTAACATGTTAGTATAGATCCCTGTTGTCCTTACTTGCTTGGTCCTTTCCTTGCAATAATGGAAAGTCTCTGAGGGATGGGGCTGATGTCTTGAATATTTGATGAATATCTGCACATTCCCCAGGTTCTAGCACTGACGAATCATAAGGTAAGATTTCATAGGAAAAAAAAAGAGTTATTCAAAAACTCATTGGATGAGTTAATAAATGAATAAGCATCAGTGTGGTGTCTAAAATTAGAGCTAGCTAATAGTAATAGAAAATATTTAGGATTTAAATTAAAAAAGAAATGACTAAGTTAATGTTTACTCATTCATTCATTTATCAATTTTACAATTATTTATTGATCATTGGCTAAGAACTGGGGACTTGGCTAGGGTCTGGGGATGTATAAATAAATTCATTTTAAAAAAAAAGAAAGTCATTTAACACTGATACATTTTCCTTATGTTCTAGTGCAGTAGTTCTCAGAGTGTGGCTGAGGGACCACCTGTATCAGGAACTGGGGTATGAATAAACTTCTGATGTGCTAAATCAGATTCTCTTGGTATGGGCCTTGGGCTTCCCATTTGTAATAAAGACTTGATTCTTACAGGTTTTCAAGTTAGAGACTTACTGAATTACATGTTGACTCAGTTATACACTGTGTATGAACCTGGAGTACTTAGCCACCATCTCTGAACCTTGATTCCCTCATCTATAAAATGGAACTGGTACTATGCATCATGGAGATTAGTGATGAAGACTAAGTCCTCTCTTTAAGTGAAGGCTTCAGTGATTGTTTCAAAGGTCATGATTTTGCAGATACCTTTCTCCTAGGAATGGCATGACCTTGAAGTTTTCTTAAACCAAGTCTTGGTTTAACTGTAGAATCAAATGTCTCCACTTAAAGTGAATGACTTCTCACTTGAATGCTTATGATGGTAAATGTTATAATACATATCTTTTACTATAATTGAGAATGAGAAAAGTAAAAAGGAAGCAATACTATGTATATAAAGAAATGATTTGTCAGGCCAATCAGTTTATTATCTTAGAGGTCACATAAAATTTCAATGCCAGGGACTTTTTGATTTTGTTGAATGATAATCTACCAAGTGCCCACCCAAATGTATGTGCACAAAGATATGGGGTGGGGTTCTTGACTTCCAGCAGTTCATAGTCCCATTAGGGTTCAGACCCGTGTGTTACTGGAAATTGGTTGTAGAGGGACAAAGGCTGATAAGCCTACCAGATCCCAGAGAAGCAATATAGAAATTGGGATGGCAGTAAACTGATCTCACCCCTCTGTTGGAAAGACAAAGGGAGGAGGTGCTGTGTCCGGAAGAGGGGGATTGGGGTCACCTGAGGTTGCCTGGCAGGAGCTGAATCCAGCATGAGATTCCCTGGGGGAGCTGAAGGCACAGATCAGACACAGAGGGTGCTGCTGTTGGGGACAGATTTTGAGGCACAGAGAAGGAAAGAAATGTTCTGGCTTTGCCCTTCTCAGCTTCCCATCTCTTAGCATTTCATTATGCTGGCAGAACCCAAGCTGAAACAGCTGCACGAGGACCTGGGAACTAGAGATGGGGTCATCCCTCCTGCCACACAGAGCAGGGGAGGGCAAGGACTCGGTCTGCAAGCAAAGTGCAAGACTGACAAGCAACAGAGAGTCAGTGTAAGGGGGGCACAGTAGGTGCTGGGGCACACGTGGGTAGGCAGAGAAAGAGAGAGACACAGAGAGGACGGTGGTGTCCTCCCGTAGGAGCCAGGCTGGCTGCCCAGGCAGAGACTTGCATCGGGACGGAAATGAGATGAGATCACTGTGATTTGGCACGCTTTGCACAGATTTCCCAGTTGAGAAGTTGCGTTTTGCCAAAGCACCCTTTAGTGATCAGACTCAGGTTTCTCAAACCAGCCGATCAAAGCTTTGTGCGACTGAAGTATCAACCAGGTTCTCTTGTTACTGGTTTATGCTGAGAAACACCTTGCCTCGGGCACTCTCATGTCTACTGCTCCTCTAGTCTCCCCATTTAATGACAGGTGCTGGGGGAGCTAAATTGTAATGAGAAGCTCTTCCGCGAGCCTAGAACCAGGCTGAGAAGGACACTGGAGAACCTTCAAACGTAGTGTAATTCAGCTGCATCCCCTCTGTAGGATTCCTTGCATTTCATCTTACCTAAGACACACCCAGTACAAGAAACACCATCGTCTTATGCACCACCAAGAAGCAGGAGGAGGAGCTGGAAGAGGGGGAAATGCTGTCATTACATGGTAATGCAATGCTTCTTTATCACTTCCAATTTTTTTTTTAGACTTATTGAAAGAGCTGTTTTTTGAAATGTTTATTTATTCATTTAAAGTGTAGTGTAGTTAACATATGGTTTTCTATTAGTCCCAGGTGTACAATATAGTGACTCAACAATTCTATACTAGACTCAGTGCTCACCATGGTAAGTGTACTCTTCCTCCCCTTCATCTATTTCACCCATCCCCCTCCCCTCTGGCAACCACCAGTTTATTCTCTCTAGTTAAGAATCTACTTTTTTGTTTGTCTCTTTTTTCTCTGCTCATTTGTTTCTTAAATTCCCCACATGAGCAAAATCATATGGCATTTGTCTTTCTCTGACTGGCTTATTTCACTTAGCATTGTAACCTCTAGATCTTAGATGCTGGTGTAAGTGACAAGACTCCATTGTATGGATTTACACACCACATCTTCTTTATCTGTTCATCTTTGGATGGAGACTTGAGTTGCTTCCACATCTTGGCTATTATGAATAATGCTGCAAAAAAAGAAAAAGAAAAAAGGATGTGTGTATCTTTTTGAATTAGTCTTTTTTCTTTCTTTGGGTAAATACCAGTAGTGGAATTACTGGGCATATGGCAATTCTATCGCATAGTGTTTTAGATACAGAGGCGAAAACAATGTGAACAGTTAAATCCAAGTTCGTGAATGTTCAGTTAGTGACAACTCCATTAACATCGCCTAGTTGGGAGTGATTTGAAGACTCCCCCACTTAAGATGCATGTGGATTTATTATTTGTCAAAAAACAAAAACAAAACCTTACAGATTAGGCATGACAGAATAATGGTAACTTCAAGAGATAAGAGCAATTTGGTGTGTGTGTGTGTGTGTGTGTGTGTGTGTGTGTGTGTGTGTGTGTGTTAATCAGCTAGAGGTAATTCATGTGGCGTTAACTTGACCTTGCTCTTGGATTCTCTTTGAGTTCAATCTGCAGGCAGATAATTCTCTGCCCACGTGGAAGAATTCAATACAAACAATTCAGTTTCACTTCCTTCTTTTTTTTTTTTTTAAAGATTTTATTTATCTATTTGACAGAGAGAAACACAGCTAGAGAGGAAACACAAGCAGGAGGAGTGAGAGAGGGAGAAGCAGGCTTCCTGCTGAGCAGGGAGCCCGATGTGGGGCTCAATCCTGGGTCTCCTGGATCATGACCTGAGCCGAAGGCAGTCGCTGAACCAACTGAGCCACCCAGGCGTCCCTCGGTTTCACTTTCTTTAGGCAAAATCACACTTGGATATCTGTGATCAAATGAGGCATCTCTCAATCCTTGTGGCCTTTGTTTACAGAATCAAATTTGAGTCACCAGAAGAGGTGACTTGTATCACCCATTGCATTCCATATCTTCTTCACATCCATCTTTTTAATTGTCATCAGAAATTTTGGGGGTGCTTTCCATCAACCGCATGAAGAATGACCTGTTTTATATTTTTCAATTGCAAGTGTCTAACAGCCCAAAACGTTTTTTTCTTGCATTTTCTTATTTGACCCTCACCATAAAGTTGCAAGGAAGATAGGCATCTGATATGGCATTGTTATCTTTTGCAAGATGAGGAAACAAAGAATCTGCTCTTCCCCCTGCCAGCGGCCTTGATTGCTTGTCTATGGACATACCACCTTGAACACACCTGATCTTCTCTGCATACCTCTTTAAAAACAACTGGGTAGGGGGCGCCTGGGTGGCTCAGTTGGTTGAGCGACTGCTTTCGGCTCAGGTCATGATCCTGGAGACCCCGGATCGAGCCCCACATCAGGCTTCCTGCTCGGTGGGAAGCCTGCTTCTCCCTCTTTCAGTCCCTCTGCTTGTGTTCCCTCTCTGGCTGTGTTTCTCTCTGTCCAAAAAAAAAAAAAAAAAAAAAAAAAAAAAAAAAAAAAAAAAAAAAAAAAAAAAAAAAAACTGGGTAGAATATTGTCTTAAAACATAAACCAATTACATTATCTGATGCTCAAACTAAATAAAGTGGCAATCTGTTATCTTGCTGGGTCAGAAATAATGGAACAAAACACTGGTTATGTTGACTGTGTGGGAGTTAGTGAGGAATACGTTGGTCCCTGCCATGATACCTCCCTAAATGATTGTCAAAGGCAGTTTGACTCTACGTCACTTTCTAGCTGTATTCGTTTCATAATCCTACCTCCACATGATATATGCCTTTATTGTGTGCCACCAGAGAGAACCAGCCCAGGCTTCATGCAGTGGATATATTATCCTGGACTCACTAAGTGAGTGCTGAATATGTACCAGGCACCATGCCAAGCCCTTCCCATGCATTACCTCCAGTCCTTCCGGTGATCCTTTGCATTAGGTATTTTTATTCCCATTTGACAGAGAGATGCAGAGTAAGCAACCAGAAAGAGCCGAACGGGAATTCCCTCACTGATTCCATTACCCCTGCTTTTCTATCTCTCACACCCCGATTCCTAGAAGCCACCATGAAACTAAGAGGTTTCCGTTCTCTTCAAGACTCGGTCCTGAATTCACTCCTTAAGCTTCCTAAAAGGTTTCTCTTCTAGCTACTGGAAGTTGGAAATCCCGGTTCTACCATGTGCCAGTCTGCGTCCTAGCAGGGCAGGCTGGGTGCTTGAGACCACAGGATGGGACAGTGAAAGTAGGCACAAACCAGAGATAAAGCTGGTGACAAGCTTGCAGTTCTTTGTAGGTTGTCTACTGAATCTTTTACTGTCATCGTACCCTCCCAGAGAACAAGGGCAAGGGGGGGCATGCGGGGTGAACAGTTATCTCTATTATATGCCTGCTGCATTGGGAGTAGCATTTAACAGTGGTGGCAGAGGGGTGTGGATGTCAAATCCATTTCCTTTCAATGCACTGCTTATTGAAAATACTCACTTTTGGATCACCTGTCTTTATCCTTGACTACATCTGAAGGTCAGGCTTTGAGCCTAAACCTGCTTTGGTTTCAGGGGAGAGATTTGCTTGTAGATTCTGTTTATGTGAGAGAGACATGGTTTATCATTCGTACTCTTGAAAGATACAACGAGCATGTCAGGCTATTGGGTACACACACGTACCAAGAAAAACCAGAGATTTCATTACCGACACATGGAAGTGTCATAGATCCCAGAGTTAGAGCCCAGATTAGAGGTAAGTCAGTCAAACTCCCCGCCCCTTTCCTAGAGAAAAACAAACTAGGATCCCTGAGCTGGCAGCTTGCACAGGCCCAGATCAAGTCGACACTTACTTGGCATCCCCTGGACTGCTCCAGCCACAGATTTATCCTCATGCCCCATTCCAACAAGACTTTATTTCTTACTGTGAATCATAGAAATTTCCACTTAGCCACTATCTGCTTTTGCACTTGTGTGGCTGCATGAAATGCCCCCATTTTTTCTAACCATCCTCTTCTTTTTGGGCTGACGAACTCTTACTCTTTCTTCAAAGTCCAGCTGAAATGCTATTTTCTTCCCTGGCTACTAGAGGGACAAAGCTGTGGGCCATTTCCAGTGGGATCCCACCAGCACTGATTTATATATATTTGCTTTTAGCACAGGTGGTCATTTTGTAGTGCATTGCTTCAGACTTGTCCCCTTGATTTACAGTGAGTTTTTCAAGGGCCTTGTTCTTTGCTTCTCCCCACCCCACCCCACCACACCCCACCACACCCCTGGCCAGTGTGCCTATCACCGTTTCTGGGAACACTGGAGCCATTTAGCAAATCCCTGCTGACAAATCGATCTTCATAGATTTAATTTATGTATTTCCTGCTCTGTTCAAAGACCTTCTAAAGGAGATTGGAAGGAGAAGGCAAGAGAGACCAAGGAAGAGTAAAGCAGGAGTGTCAAGAGTCAGGAAGGAGAAGTTTGGAAAAAGGGAAAGATGGAGAATAGGATCCAGGTGTCATGAAGTCTGCTTTGGGTAAGGTAGGCTTTGTGCTGTCTCTCATTGTTGGATGAATGTACAGAGACACAGGAAAGAAGCGAGTACCAGGGTTTGGTTTTATTTCTGCCCTGAGTGTGGATGAGGTCGGCAGGATGGGGACTCCGGGCCCCCCGCCTTTCCAAGTTAACTGCTCACCAGATGATCAAAGCTTAAAGCCCTTCTGCACCTCCAGTGGGGACCACCAAATCATGTGGCCAAAGGGAGCAGAAATGCTTCCATCTTTTCCTCTGGTGTTAGTGGATAGTTGGATTTATTATGGCTTTTCCCTTTCTGTGGCTTCCTGTTCTGCCCATCTACCCTTACCCAGTTTCACCTGTGTGGTTCTGGAAGCCAGTGGGGCCTTCCAAGTGCTGAGAAATAAGCACTAAGGAGCTGAAAACAGCCGCCTTCCCTCCCACCATAAAAATAGTTACGAAGGATACTTGGGTTTGGAGGGACTTTCCACTCCACAGACTTCTGTTAGGATAGGTGTCACTGTTTTTCCTTCAGGCTAGCTAGCTGTGATACCAACCAGGACATTGCTGCCTCACATTCATATCCCATGGCTTATTTTGGACAATTTAATCAATATTTCATCAGAAAATTTTTTTTTTTTTTTAGTCCTTAGGAAATGTGATTTTTAAAGGTTGATGACACTTTTAAGTAGAACTGTTCTTAAAAACCATACTAATTATTTTTATTTACAATAAGCTAAACAAATGTACTTAAAACAAAGAATTTGATAAATTCTTGAAGATGTATATGCTCAGGAAACCAGCACTGCAGTCGAAATAATGACCATATCCAACACCCCCCAAAGGTTCCTTGTGCCTCTTGTCATCATACCTTCCTGTTTCTCTCTCTCTCTCTCTCTTTAAAAAAAAAAAAATATTTTTTTTTATTTATTTGAGAAAGGGGAGGGGCAGAGGGAGAGGGAGAAGCAGGCTCCCTGCTGAGCAGGGAGTCCTATTTGGAGTCCCCTGTGAAGCCCCCATGTGGAGCAGGATGTGGAACCAGATTCGTGGCCGGGTGCATGGCTTCATCCCAGAACCCTGGGATCAAGATCTGAGCTGAAGGCTGATGCTTAACCAACTGAGCCCCCCAGACTCCCCCTTCCTGCTTCTCTCCACCCTTACCCTGGCATGCTTCCTCTCACTGTATGTTCCTTCATGGTTCTCAGGATAGCATCTAAATGGAATCACACAGCAAGCATCCTTTACTCTACCTTCTCTCAATTGGCATCATTATCTTCAGATTCATCCGTGGCATAGCAATATTTCGGTCCTTTTTGTTCCATTGTATGAATATACCACAATTTGTTTATCCACTCACCTGTTATTGGCATTAGGATTATTTCCTGTTTGGGTCTATTGCAATTAAAGCTGCCATGAAAATTTTTGAACAACTCTTTGTATGGACATATGTTTTCTTTTCTCTTGGGGA
Source organism: Spilogale gracilis (assembly GCA_004023965.1). Classification (NCBI taxonomy): domain Eukaryota; kingdom Metazoa; phylum Chordata; class Mammalia; order Carnivora; family Mephitidae; genus Spilogale; species Spilogale gracilis. The sequence continues at coordinate 136,768 of PITA01000164.1, forward strand.
GGAAGTAGGAGTAGAATGGGTCAAATGGCAGATGGACCTATCATATACTACCTCCTAATTTGGTTTTGTCATTTGACCTCACACCAGCAGTGTATGAGAGATTCATGTCCTCACTAACACTTGATATGGTCGTTCTTTCTAATTTGCATTTCCTTAATGATTAATTATATAGAGCTTATTTTCTGTGTGCTTTATATTTTTCAGCTAAGTGCCATTCAAATACTTTGCTCAGATTTTGTGGTTGTTTGTTTTCTCATATTGCGTTTTGAAGGTTTATTATGTATTCTGGATATAAGTCATTTGTCAGGTATATACTTTGTAAAATTTCTTCTCCATTCCTGGATTTTTCCTTTTATTTCCTTAAAAGAGTCTTTTAAAGAGCAGGAGTTTTAAATTTTGATGAAGTCCAACTTATCAATTTGTTACTTTATAGATCCTGTTTTTAATGACATAGCTTTGCCCAACTCAATCTCTCAAAGGTCTTCTTCCAGAAGTTTATAGTTCTAACTTTTGATCTGAAGTCAATAATCTATTTTGAGCTATTTTTGTATATGGTGCAAGACATAGATCTAAGCTTATTTTATTTTATTTTATTTTTGCATGTGGGCATCAAATTGCTACAGCATCATTTATTGGAAAGACTATCCTTTTCCCTCTGAATTGCTTCTGCATCTTTGTTGAAAATCCATTATCCAAATTGTGTGGGTCAATTTCTGGACTCTGTTCTGTTCTATTGATCTGTCTTTCTACACTTGCACTAATACCATTCTATCTCAATAACTGTATCTTTATAAGTCTTGAAGTCATTTGTTTCTTGCCTCTTAATGATCCCTGCCTTTGTTTCCTGATATACTCTTGAAAACCATTTTCTCGTGTATTTTGTTAGTTTGACTTTTATTTTTTTTCAAGTGAGAAGGTAAATCTAGTCCTGTTATTCTGCTTTGGTTCAAGGTGGAAGATAAATTGTATGTATTACTTTTGATCCACAGAATTACATCTCTAATATTAATGAAAGCCCAAAGGCAAATACTATCTGAGATATCTTTGCTTTTGGCACAACTTTCCATCATTACACACATATGTATGCATCTAGGGTGACAGGTAATAAGGATGTTAGTTCTGAACTAGACCTTTTTGGTCTTAGCTGGGTCCAGTTAAAGTGTATTATGGTTGTTCTGAGGACCAAGCATTATTGATTTGTGGCATGTAAGGAATTAATTTTGTATCACATTTGGCTCCAGCAATCATTAAACATGTGACACTGTCATGGTACTTAGTTTGAGTCACTGGGTAAATGGGACACTTTGGAGATATGGAACCAGAGAAGTCAGTGTGTCTTACAGAGATCTGGGTGTCTCATAGGCCACCTTCAGGAGCACATTCATGGAAGGGGTCAAGAAAAGTGGGTGAATGAACAAATAAAAAAGGGATATTGATTATAAAATTGTGAGGTTGGTTATATACCCACACAGATGGACAAGTCAGCTATGGTGTCAGGAGAATGCAGACTTTGAACTCAGAGAGAATTGGAGTTCAATTCTAGCTCCCTATTGATCTGGTGGGTGAGAAGTTAAAATACCCACATTTCAGTGTCTTCATTTTTAGACTGGAGATAACATTACCAATCTCCAATATTATTCTGTTGACAAAATCAGATACGTGTGTTATACACCCATCATAGAGCATGGTCTACATTAGACATCTAACCAATGTCAATTTTATCTGCTGTAAAGCAGCTCACTAGGAAAGGTAGAATCTTTGCACAGTCATTGCTCATAACATATAAGGAACTAATTTAAGATGTGGAGGAACAGACTTTACAATTTCTTCACTGATGCCAAATCCTTAAACTTTGAGAATGGATTTGATTTCTGTAAAGAGCCAAAAATCACTCAAAGACACGGTAAGTAGATAAATGGAGTGACTTAACAATGGAGATACAAATAAGTAAACACAAAAGAATGTGACTATAAAATCACATCATACACAGTCAAGTGTTTCATAAACAAACCGTTCTATCAATTCCCAATTTTGAAATCAAAAGTGTTCTGAGGATTGTTATACCATAGGAATAAGCTTTGTTCCCTCTTGAAAGAATAGCTTGGAAGGAAATACATTCACATAGCCCTATAACTTCAGGTCTGCCACAAAGAAAAAAAAAAAAAGAAAGAAAAAAGAAAAGAAAAGTAAAAAAAAAGTCTAACTTCATTGCTGTCTGATCACATCTTTTGTAATCTCTTGTTTCAATTTCTGGTGTCCTTTCCTACACATTCATTTGTAACCAGATGAAACAGAGGCCAAGATGTTTTAAGTGTCTTGCCCAAGGTCTAACTATTGGTAACTCACAGAGCTGATTTTTTACCCTAAAATCATGCTCTTCCCACCATGTTACCCCTCCTTGGTTTGTACCCTAGTCTAAAAACATCTTGTTTTCAGAACAGAATTAATATAGTCAATCAACAAACAATACAAAGGGAAATATTTAGGGAAGTAAGCGATGCTACAAATTATTACTATTCTTCCTAATTTTGATTCCCAGTGTCTCCAGCTGGAGATGGGTGTAATCTGCAGGCATTCCTGAAGTGTGACTTCCCTGTCCCATGGCTGAGCCCTGGCGGTTGGGCAGATGCGCTCAGTGACACTAGAGGGATTCCCAGTCATTATCCCAGGAATCTTCCAGGGCCCAAAGGCTCCAAATGCAACAGGAACTGATTTTTCCCACCTTTCCCATGCAAATTCAAGTTCAAAAGGCTGGGATAATCCAGCCCCATCCAATTAGACTGCTTCAGACAGGCAGGGAGAAGAAAACACAGTCATGCACCCTCTCTTCCCCAGGGGCTCTTCGGCTGCTCACTGGACACACTTGGCCATGTGTGGAGAAGGCTCAGGCTCAGGAACACAGCGATTCTTCCAATGGGGTCACTGTCCTCTGGAACAGGCTGTTTATTGCACTTTGAGAGTGCTCACACTGTGACTCAAGAGGAAACGAACCAGGGCTCCAAATCAGTGCTGCTCTACCTTGCCTGACCCACAGATTCACAAATGTCTGGTCAGAAGAGCCATGCACCTTTGAAGCCAAAGCAGGGCTGTCCCTATCTCTACCCATACTTACTACAAATTATCTAGGCAGACTTTAATGAAATATGGAAGTCGAACAAAAATGAGATTATAAAGCAAGCAGCTGGACCCATGCAAGGAGACACGATGTAGGTGAGTGTAGTGACCTCGGAACCACCGGCTTTCCCAGCTTGCTTTAGACCTAAGCGATGAAAAGAATCTCAATTGGAGTGATAGGGTCCTTTTTTCCTGCCCTGCCAAAGCCTGTAGGGCTCACCCATATCCCCTGCTGGGTTCATTGTTTGGCAGTTTTTGCTTATCTCAGCTCCAGGAGAAGGCTTGCAAGGACAGGCACACCAAATCATTATCAAGGTTCAAATTTAAAGGGATAATCTTATATTTGCATCTCACTAGTCAATGGTGCTATTACATCATGACAGTGGAATCAGTTACCCT
>PITA01000164.1:140380-299952 GCA_004023965.1 Spilogale gracilis
AAAAAAAAAAAAAAAAAAAAAAAAAAAAAAAAAAAACAAATTAGGTATTATTATCCCTACTATTTAGAAGAGAAAATTGTTACTCAGAAGGAGACGTCTGTACTTTGTAATTATCAAGCTAGCGAACAGTAAAGCTCAAACTTAAATTTGAGGTTCCTAGCATTTTATATCCCTTGAAAAACCAACAACTATCCTTTGGTAAGTTTAGGCTGACACATGGAGCAGGGCAGTTCAGGAAACGTCTCAGGCTATAGACGTGTCCATCAATTTAGGAAGTGGGAAAAATTGCACAACAGCTGCTGGGCAATAGGAGTGATCTAGATGTACCTACATCCCACCCCTTATTTCCTACATCCCACCTATGTCATGGCTTAGGTCACCCTAGTCAAAATAGATAACAAAACCCTGGTGAGGACTTTATGAGGATTACACATGAAAAGGTCTGAACTTGAGGTCAGCTGGAGCTGTTAGAGTGTCTCCAAGCTTGGAGAGGTGCCCATTCTTCCTTTCATGAACTTCAACTTGGGATGCATGAAGGTCAGACTCCATCAGGGACATTTGTCTCTTGCAGCCATACACAGAAAAATTGAACTGCAAATGCTTATGCCTTCCTGGTAAGTGGCCCTCTCTTGCACCTCAGGGGCTCAGGAGATGTTTGTTGAGCTGGCTTTCCTGTTCTTGTCCAGAAACACACTCCCCCAAACAAAGAGGGACAGTTTGGCTGCACAGCACAGAAGGGCTACTGGGGAGAGGCCCCGTTGGTGGTCTGGCCTCAGCCGTGTTCGGCGATATGTAGGCCATGATGTAGGACTGAGTTGTTTGCCTAACTTTTTGGTGAGAACAGTATGTGGGGCTCTACTTGTATCTTTTTCCAGTTCCTGACATTTGTGTTATTGATACTGTTTCTTCCTCCCTTCAGAGCTACCTACATACAATGGAATGCTTTTCTGGAGAGTCCCCGTACACCCTTCCCACTGCCTACTCCCCGGCTGTCCCACATCCCGGATGTCGCCCTCCTCTCCCCGCTCCCCTCCCCATGTACCCAGGCCTCCAGGAGAGGACAAGCCCACACTGACATTCCTAATAACCTGACATGTCCCACATCACAGTTAACTCTGGCAAGGCTGAGCCCTGGGGTGACAGGAAGCACAGAGTCCCGGTGCTGTCATCTGGTGGAGGGCAGGGTCAGAGCAGCAAGGAGCATTCTCACGTTTCCAGAGCCCGCAGTGACCAGGTTGCTGTCCTTCTCCTGGCTAGAAACTTCATTTCTTGCCCGGAGTAAGGATCAGAGCTCATAATTATTAACGTAGAGCGTTCTCCAGTGTTCTGCTGGCTAAACTCCTGCCTCCTTCACAGGGTCAAAGGCTGCAGACTCTACTCCAATGTTTCGCTGGCATCTCAAACTCAACAGGTCTAAATGTGAAGTTATCAGCACCCTTGTCAAAGCTGCTTCGAACCCTGCATTCTCTATAGCTTTATGAGTAGATGTACCATCTGCCAATCCACCAGAGCCAGAAGCTCCCCTTCCCCTTTATCTGGTAGTTCCTCTGGCTCTTCTTATCTGTGTCTGCCTGGAGCCTCTTCTGCTGCTCTTCCCCACTGTCACCGTGACTGTTCCTCCTCTCACTGCTTCTCACCTGCACAATTACTGTACATCCACTCACCAGGGTAGCTATAGAATCATGGTAATTTCTGGGCCCCATTTTTGATCAGTTAGAATTATTGAGGGAGGGACAGAGTCTGGGGACCGGTGCTGTTGAAACATCTTGTTGGGTCATTGTAATGCATAGCTGGGGGCTAGAAACCATGGTTCAATAATGCAGAGCTGGCCCTGTCATCCATCTGGGTGCAGAACAGCACTCCTACCTGACCTTGAAGCAGACTGTACCCTGGGCCTTCACCTTAAGCCAGTCTATCATTGCCTGGATCCTGCCTTTGATCAGCCTCTGTCCCTTCCGTGCTGATTGCCAGCTCAACTATCCTTTTCTATACCAAAGGCTGGTGGTGCTACAGGCCAAGGCTACTGGAGCAAAAGAAAACAAATAACCCTCCTATTTAATGTTTATTTCTATCTGGGCATCTTCCAGCAGAATGACATTTGGAAACCCCAGTCTGGGAGGCAGGGGACCTTGCTTCTGCCCTAGATGTGTCAACAGTGTTCTGTGTGATCTTGAGTAAGTTGTTGAGTCTCATGCTCTTGGCCCCCATCTCTCATTTTAAAGTGAGAGAACTGGATTAGATGTTCTCTTCCATGTGAGTTACAAAATCTCACAATGCTCTCCATCATTATGTGTTTCCCTTGGAGCTATTTGTGTTCCCAGAACTTATTTCTCACCTTAAACCATCTATTTTGTTTTGTAACTGAGCTTCGTCCAGCTCAGATTTTATCATAACTACTCATTTTTTGTCTGCTTTCTCCAAGATTGAGCCTGGCACAAATAATTTAGTTGTGATAAATGGATTAAAGACTTCATTATGAAGAAGAGGAGAGAGAAGGAGAGAGGCAGGGGGGAGAGAGAGAGAGAAAGAGAGAGGGAGGGCGTGATCCCCAAACTCCCAGGAGATTCCAATGTGACAAGGACAAAGGGACACTTCAGATTCACAGTCTCCCACACCTTTCAAAAAGTACAAGCATTGAAATTATCCCCAGTCCTAAAAATAAAGAAATTAGCTATTCTGGGCTTTTCTGCTCGTGGAGTATTTGTTGGGACACTGGCTAGATCCTTCAGCCTTTCAATTCTGCCCAACCCAACCCAACCCAGGACACTCAGCTTCCAGATTGAGCAACCAGGTCTTTTCAAATGGAGTCCTGAGGCATCAGCAAGCTTTTTACAAAATAGTATTCCAATGAGGACTTAGTGTCACTGAATTACAAACAGATGGTTCACATCACCTCTTAAATATATGCGTTTGAAATCAGGAAGGAATATTTGACCCAAGCTCATGCAGGGTTTCCTAATCTTTTAATGCTTACAGTGCCAGTGTGTTGTATTTACTGGACTCCAAAGGCCTCAAAATATGCTCTCGGCACTCAGTTTTCTTATCTGCAGAGATGAGATAAGTCTCTAGGATCTTCATAGATCAGTCTTCTCAACCTTGGCTATACATTGGAATTATCTGTAAAGCATTGACTAGCAAACGGAGGATTTGGCTCTTCCCCTAGCAATTCTGATGTGTTTAGTCTGAATGGGTCCTGGCCACTAGGTTTTGTTTAAAGCTCTCTAGGTGATTCTCGTGGCCAGCCAAGGGACAGTACGCCGGTGATGTAGGACTTCGAGGAGCCTGGGATTTTCAGCAAAGAACATTTTTCTTCAAATTCCTTCAGTGAATCAGAAGGGGAAAAATATGTTCTGTGTTCATGAAGGCTAGAATTATAGGGAAAAAGCAATGATGTTTCAAGGCATCCAGAGATAGAAATATCGCCTAAAAAGGTAGTTGAGTTTCATCATTTAAACTGAACATAGGCACAGAGAAGTTGTAAATGGGATTCTAGCATCAACTGGAAAAAAAGTGTTATGGATTGAAATGTACCCCTCCCCTCAATTCAGGAATTGAAATCCTAACCACCATCACCTCAGAATGTGATTTTATTTGAAGATAGGTTTTTATCAGATATAATTAGGTAAGATGGGGTCATTAGGGTGACTCTAATCCAGTATGTCTGGCGTCTTTATGAAAAAGGGGAAATTTGGACAAAAAGGCATGCACATATGGAGACCACAATGTGAAGATAAAGACAGAGATTGGGATGCTGCCCATCCAAGCCAAAGATGGCTGGTGAACCACCAGAAACCAGGTGAAAGGCATTCTGTTAGGGTTCTGCAGAGAAACAGAACCAATAGGATATCTGTACAGGATATACACATATATATCTGAGTCTGTATGGTGAGCTCTGTGAGGTTCTTTGTATACTCTATCACATCTTAATACATATAACAGATTTTAATGACTGGTGTGATCATCTCTAATTCCAAATGAGAAAACTTAAGTGAAGGTCAATTAGCTAGAGAAACCTTCATTGACAAACAAACAAACCAAAACACCCCTCCCAAAAAAACCCCCAAAAAAACAAAAAAGGGGGGAGTGGAGGATAATTTTGCATCTGTTGAAGTGAGACCTAAATTTTTATGTATCTGAAAGCCCTTACCTTCATCCCCACTTGGGTCTGTACTATACACATCTATGGCATTCTTTTCCTTGTAAGAAAAGACAACATAAACATTTGCAAGTATGATAATATGAACATCTGGTGGAGGGAAATTTCCTCCACTTGGGATGGAGGAGGCTCTGGCTATGGGGGTGTTGGTCCGCTCAGGCAGCCATGACAGAATGCCACAGAATACCACAGAGGCTGAAATAGAGATCTCTTTCCTCACAGATCTGAAGGCTAGAAATCTAAGAGCAACATGTTATCAGGGTAGGGTTCTCCTCAGACCTCTCTTCTGGACTTGTAGATGGCTTCCTTCCTGTATTCACATGGTCTTCTTCTGTATATCCCTACATGCCCTTATCTCCTTTTCTTACAGGGACAGCTGCCATGTTGGATTAGGGCCCATTCATATACTCTCATTTTATCTTATTCACCTCTTTAAAGACTCTGTCTCCAAATATACTCACATTATGGGTTAGGGCCCAGCAATTTGGGGAACATGATCCAACCCATAATCAGAGAGCCAAAGAGGGCTCCAGGGAGGGAAGCATTTGCCCTGGTCCTTACAGGGTAAGAGGACTTTGGCAATGCCTGTGACATCAGAGGGAGATTATTGCCTGAATGATTCAGGCTTCTGGCTACCATGGACAGAGGGTTGTTTTGTTTGTTTTCTCCATAGTCTGGTAGAAATTTATCTAAAGAGTGAAGTAGAAAGATCTTTGAAATTTACAAAGACATTGGATGCTATTTCATTTTTGTGGTGGCTCTTGTTGCTGAGTGTGGGGCTGGGTCCACTCTTGTTTCAAAGTTCCTCCCCTTGACTGCAGATCATCCAGGGGCACAGAGGCCCACAACACCATTTCCATCTCAGACAAGCTCTCCCGTAAGGCAGTTTAAGCCAACAGTGGAGGTAGAGCTGATGGTTTCCATTCGTAAGTGGAAATGGGAATATGAGAAGAGTGATAATAATGCTTGTATCCTATGACAGTTGAGAAGGTTTGCTTCATCTGAAAAAACTGGGTGGTGGACACACAGTAAGATTTAGCCTCCTGCCTTTCCCCTCCAAGCCAGGTAGCTGGGCATACAGCAGTGAAAAACTGTAGCCCAGGGAACAGTAGTGGCCAAGCCCTTCCAGGACTTAAGCAGGCAGAGCCTAGCATTGGCAGGATTCACTATAGCTAAAAAAACAAAATATAATAAAATAGAGTCATGTAATGAGTTACAGGGCAGCCTGGGGAGGGAGACATGCCTTGTGCCAGCCACAGGCACTGTTGCCTTTGGACTCTGAACAAATTTTATTTAACTTTTTTTTTTTTTCAGAAGAATTAAGAGTCATGAAATCAAAGCAAAATAGCCCTGGAGACCCTTGCACCCACTCTTAGGGAACCATCAACCAAAGCAGGCTAACCACAGCCGAGTGAATGGCTGGTCTATATCTCCTGCCCAAGTCCCCATGCCTCTGCCTTGACTGGAGGCAGGAACTGTTGTTTGATTGTCACTTGCTTGCACAGATGCAGCTAAGCATGTGGCCCAGGACAGCTTGCCAGGCCAGAGGGAGGCACCACGCCAGGAGCAGCCGCGAGTGTACTGCTTGGTCTGTTACACAAGACTTACTTTCATTTCCTTTGGCCTCCTTTGCTGCCTGGTGCAGTGGTGGGTAAAGAGAGCTGTCATCTGGTGCATCACCAAAAGGAAAATTAAAAATCACTGAGCAGATGTAACTAATTGCTTTGTGTGGGACAGTGGCTGGGAAGTCTTCCTTAGCTTAGAATCATGGGAAATTGGGGAAATTAGAGCTGGAGAGCAGGGTTCAAAGAAGGGGGCTCCATTGACAATGCACACAAAGAACTTCAAACTCTTAGACAGAATTATCCAAGGCTCTTTGGTCCAGTTCAGTGATCCTCCCAGCTCCTCTAAGTCCTTTGTTTACCTCTCCTGGTCCCTCTGCCAGCAATGCCTTTCCCCGGGGACTGTGATATGACCTAATACCTCAGTTCAGTCTTTATCCCCTCCAGAAGACTTCCCTGATCTACACACCTCATGTGGTTGAGTGATGGAGCCATCATCCCCTGTGCTCCCAAGCACTAGGCTCCCTGTCCGTAATGGTCATTCTGTATTCTCTCCAACATTCTGAAAGGCAACTCTTTGCAAGTAGGGGCCCAATGCAGCACAGTGTGGTACAGAACAAATGCACCGTCGTGTGTGCTAAACTCATGAGATAACCCTAGGAGTCCAGGATTAACCAGCTCACCTGCTAGAGAGTGCCTTTGGAGCTTTGGGAGTATTAAGGCCCACTAGGATTTATAAAGTTATCTTCCATTGAAAGATAAATAAATCCTTCTTTAAATGCAAAGATAAACTAATTCAAGGGCTCAGAAATGGACTTCACCTTAGAATCAGGTGATCATTTTCTTTTCTCTTTTTTTCTAATATTTTATTTATTAATATTTTTGAGAGAAAGAAGGAGAGTGAGAGTTCACATGAGAAGGGAGAAGTTCAGAGGGAGAAGCAGACTCCCCACAGAGCTGGGAGCCCAATGTGGACTTGATCCCAGGACTCTTGGATCATGACCTGAGCCGAAGGCAGTGGCTTAACCAACTGAGCCACCAGGTACTAAGGCATCAAAACCATTGTCTAAGAATGCTGGTACCCTCAGTAGGGTTGGAGGATACACAGCACAGCATGGAGTTTCTCAAGCAGACTCCTTTATAAGCCTTCAAAACGTCTCTCAGATCTCCTCTGATTTTTGTTGTTGTTGTTTTTAAGGTATCCATATTCCTCTGTTTTTTAATTCCTTTTCGTTTTTTCCATAACCCAGTCCCCCTATCTCTCCTCCACCCTCAGTTTGTTTCTTGAAATTAAGAATCTCTTAGTTTGTCTCCTTCCCTGATCCTATCCTGTTTCGTTTTCTCCCTCCCTACCCTACACTACCCTCAGCCCTGCCTCTCAAAGTCTTCATATTGGAGAGATAATATGATAATTGTCTTTCTCTGATTGACTTATTTCACTCAGCATAATACCCTCCAGTTCTATCCACATCGTTGCAAATGTTAAGATTTCATTCTTTTTGATGGCTACAGAGTATTCCATTGTGTATATATACCATATCTTCTTTATCCATTATTAATGTCCCTCTTATACACAGAAATGATCTCAGAGTTGTGAAATCCAAGGAATTAGTGCCCTGGGTTGAATTAGTATCACCATTAGCACAGGGTGTAAGATGCTAAGGGAAAGTACACTGAGTGGTAAGTAAGAGAGGCAACTGACTTGAGAGATAGAAAAGTGACACTATGAGTTCATCCTTGATTTTTATTATTTTGTTTTATTTTATTATTTTTTTTATGCCTGGGCAAATGATTTCCATGGAAGATAAGAGAATTTTCTGGGGCGCCTGGGTGGCTCAGTTGGTTAAGCGACTGCCTTCGGCTGAGGTCATGGTCCCGGAGACCCAGGATCAAGCCCCACATCAGGCTCCCTACTCGGCGGGAAGCCTGCTTCTCCCTCTCTCACTCCCCCTCTGTGTTCCCTCTCTGGCTGTGGTTCTCTCTGTCAAATAAATAAAATCTTAAAAAAAAAAAAAAGAGAGAGATAATTTTCTGTACCAGTGATTTTCAAACTTGGCTGCCAGTTAGATTGATTTGGAGAAACTTTAAAAAAAATACTAATGCTTCTACATCTAAAACTAATGATGTAATATATGTTGACTAATTGAATTGAAAGGAAAAAAATACTAATGCCTAATTAGTATCACTTAATACATCCCAGGCCATGAAATAGACACTTTGGGGTGAAATGCAGACATCAGTGTTTGTTAAAACTTCTCCAAGTGAAACCAAGGGGAGCACCACTGATGGGCACTTCGATTTAGTGATGATGGGGGACACACCTACCTCTTTGTAGGAGCTAAAGATCATTTATATTTCATTGTAGTCAGAGCATTTCCAATGAGATAGGTTTCTCTTATATTTTTAAAGGCCCAGTACAGTACTGTTTACTGTAAACACAGTATTGTACAGCAGATCTCTGATTTTATTCATCTTGCACAATGGAAACTTTATGCTCACTGAACAGCAGCTCTCCATGACCCCCACTCCAGCAGCTGGCAGCCACCAGTTAGGTCTCTATTTCAACATGTTTGACTGTATTAGATACCTCATTTCGTGGAATGCAGTATTTGTCATCTTGGTAGCGATTCTCTAATTTAGCATTATGTCCTCCGGGTTGATTTGTGTTGTGACATATGGTAGAATTTCCTACCTTTTAAAGGATGAGGAGTATTCCACTGTATGTATAAACCACATTTCTTTTATCCATTCATTCTCTAGGTTGTTTCCATCTCTTGACCAGAGAACATGAGGGTACAGATACCTTTTTAAGGCTCTAATTTCAATTCTTTAGGATATATATATATATATATATATATATATATATATATCTCCAGAAGTGTAATTTCTGACTTTTAAATTTTCTATTTCTATTTCTAAAGAAAACTCTATTTTTAATTTTTTTTTGAAGAAACCCTGAACTGTTTTCTATGGAGGTTGTACCATTTTATATTCTCAACAATTCTCCACATTCTTGCCACCACTTGTTCTTAATTTTATTCTTTTAATAATAGCTATACTAACAGGTGTGACCCTCATTGTGGCTTTGATTTGCATTTCTCCGATGATTAGTGATATTGGGCATCTTTTCATAGCTTTTTGTGTGTCTTCTGAAATTGGACCCTTATCTTACACCACTCACAAAAATCAACTCAAGGGGCACCTGGGTGGCTCAGTTGGTTAAGCAACTGCTTTCGGCTCAGGTCATGATCCTGGAGACTTGGGATCGAGCCCCACATCGGGCTCCCTGCTGGGTGGGAAGCCTGCTTCTCCCTCTCTCAGTCCCTCTGCTTGTGTTCCCTCTCTGGCTGTGTTTCTCTCTGTCAAATAAATAAATAAAAACTTAAAAAAAATTAACTCAAAATGGATTAGAGTTTAAACGTAAAACCTGAAAATGTCTCTAGAAGAAAAAGGGGGGGAGGGGAAGCTTCATAACAACAACAAAAAAAGAAATGACATCAAAAGCACAAGCAACATATGGAAAAGAGATGAATGGGACTAGATTAAACTAAAATCTTTTGCACAGTAAAGAAAAACAATCAACTGAGTGAATAAGGCACCTATGTAATGAGAGATTATATTAGCAAATCAAATATTGAATAAGGAATTAAAATCCAAATTATATAAAGAACTTCTACAACTCAGTAGCAGTAATAATAATAATAGTAATTTGATTTGAAAAGGAACAAAAGACTGAGTAGAAATTTCTCAAAAATGAATCATTGAAATGTATATTCAAAACTTTGAATTGGCTTCTTAGTCCATTGTGAGTTCCTTGTTGAAGGCAGTTGGGTTGTCTGAGCCTTTGGAATCTGCCCACCTCTCCATGTCAACATCCTTTCTAGAGAGAAGTGCTTCTGGGCACCCATGTTCCCCTTTCTCATACTGGTTTGCCATGAAAAGAGTGGACCCATCCATGAGTCTACCAAGCCTATGCCATCTACGTCTGCCTTTGAGCTTAAGAAACAAGAACAGAGAGCTTGGAATGGTTCCAGCCTCCCCTTAGTGTAAATCCTCTTAAGTGTAGCATAATTGAGGCCATCAGGGGCAAGGATACTTCATTCAACTTTATAGAGAGCATATGAGTGAGTCAAGAGAGCAGATTTTGGAACCAAATGTACCTGGCTTCAAGTCTCAGCACCAACATTTCCTGGTCATGAATCTTGTCCATACCACCTAGAAATCTGAGCTTCAATTTCCTTTACTATAAGCTGGAAACAATAGCACCTGCCTCAAATGGTGGGTGGGGAAAATTTCAGTGAAATAACATTTGCCATTTAGTAATCCCCTCTACAAAGTTGCATTCTTTCCTTCACCCCTTTGCCTTGGCCTCAGTGCCTGCCATAGTTCAGGAATGTTATGGATAGTGAGAAAATTGGCTGCCTTAAGAACTGATAAAATATATGAATCGATTCCAAGTGTACCATGATCTACAAAGCATGAACTTCTTAGCTTTCCTCACCAAATAATAAATGGATTTTAGAAGTCATATCTTATGGAGTTTTAATTAATCATTTATGGGGAGTGTTCCTATAAAATGGGGAATCATGTTAAAGTGAATACACAGCATGAAAACACCACTTATCCTGATAACCAGACCCAGTCGTCACTTAAAGGACAGATGTGGAAAAGGGGCTTGCCTATCAATCCAACATTTGTTAGATCCAGTCCTGTCAGGAAATGCCCGTCCACAGAGTGGGCCCTGCCATTTCCTCCCCTGAGGCCTTTCACTGCAGACTGCAAGTCTAGGGGTTTGTTAGAACAACTCCCTTTTATTGGGCCCCTCCCCAGCTGCAGGCACTGCACACGTCCTCACCCATCTAATACTAATCCCCCCCCTACCACCCACACTCACATTTGACCAATGAAGAAACAGACTCAGAAGCTAAGTGAGGCCCCCAGCCACTTACCAAGTGTCAGGGAAGTCCTTAAACTTTTGTGTACTGGACACCATCTTGTTTTCCTCTAAGAGAAAGACAGAATCTTCTAGATAGAGGAGGTGGTGAATTATGGTCTTCCTCTCAGACCAACCTTCCTCTCAGGCTGCATGGATTGAAATTTCCACATCATGAGGAAAGACAGACAAATCCTTAGAGATGAAATTTGAAGAGGTCTGGAGAAGATGTGGAAGAGCCAGAGATATACACAGATAAATCACAGAATATAATGGAACTATTGATATTTTCACACAGTAGTTTCAGGCAGCATTTCCTGATTTCTCTAGGGCAGATGGTTGATGACAACAATGAAGGCCCTTAGGAGCTGGCTCAGAATCTCTCTATAGAGGGAGAAAGTTTCCCAGCTTACAAACCTAGAAGTGAGATTGCTTACCCACTACACTCCCACATTTTAAAGTTTTGCCACTAAGACCCACAACAGACATTAAAAATGATAATTTCTATGAAGTTTAAATGATTTGGGAAATTCCAGATATTACATTTCCCCTCATTTGTGTATTATTTGTCTTTTAGTCCTAGCCATAGTGACCTCATTTTTGCTCCTATACCCACTGTATGTTACCCATTCACCCTATATCCTAATAACTCCTATTTTCCCTCTAGTTTCTTTACATTTCTTTTCTTTTAGTTTCTTTTCATTCTTCCTTCCAATACCCTAGATCTGATTAGGTTCATTTTCATAATCACTTTGTCTGCATCTACCTGCCTTGCTATGTTTCGCCCCTTGCATTACTCATCTTTATTCTCCTAGGACCTGGAATGCGTCTGAAAGCATAGAAACCCAAGCATATTGAGTGAGTGAAAGAATGTTAAGTTTCAAGTGTAGGATATGAATTGTATATGTATGCATGCATTCTATAATCTTCTCTCCACAGTTCTTTTGTAGACCCCCCAAACATAGAAAATACAGTATATAAGGTATTTGCCATTAGGATTTAGGACTGTAGGTATATTTTTACTTGTTTTTTTTGTATTATCTATATTTTCCATATTAATCAATATGATTTTTATAATAAGATCCATATAATCAAATAGTAAAAATGAAAATGATTGCCCTAAGACTTGGTAACGAATATAAAACTGTATGTATCACTTTCTTATCAATCCATTTTTGTATGAAATATGCATTTCTGTTGCTGAAAACTAGTAATGTCATTTACGTATTCATTGTTGTATTTCACAGCTTGGAGGTCGTTTTACAGTTGTCTGTATCTCTGACCTTCAACACCCTCGACAGTACTACAACAGAGAGTTTGCTTTTCACCTTACAGACAAGGATGCAGAGGTCCTAGCTACATGCAGAGGTAAGACAGTTGGAGCCTGGGCATCTCAGGGTGAGTGCCCACTTAGGAAGGGTATTTGATTTCTCTTGGCTTCTATTTCTCTGTTCGTAAATTTGAGAGAGAAGTACTGACCTCACGGAACCAAAGCACTATGTTGGCATCGCCACTTGCACTTAGAAGATGTTCAGCAACGTGCCTAACTCACGTGGGGATGACCAGTGCAGACCAGGAGCTGGTGTGGAAGCCAGACTCATTTGCTCCTTACCCGTAGCTGTCAATCAGTTACCACCTCTCCCCCCACCACTCGCTTAGGGTACAAGGTGCGGGATCCTACTTGTGGGAATAAAGGATTGGGATGTATCTAGCAGAGATTTTGCTAATCGTGGCCTCTGTCTCCTCAAGAGGGTAGTAGTTCTGCCTGCTGTGGGTTGAGCATTGTGCATGGTAATGGAGGTGATGCCTCCTCCTTCCACTGGACTCTTGGGGTATCATGACTGGTGTGGTCTTTGGATCACCATGTAGGCATGGAAGTCAGAGTCTGGGAAGTCCTGACCCTGTGAAATGAACAGCTGAAGGACAGTGAAGGTCATGGGAACAGCTGATACAGCAGTATAGCCCTCATAATACAATCAAATGACAAGGATGACTTTCCTTCCACGGATTCCTCTATAGGGGCAGCAGTCACGCTGGATTATGAGCTGTCTACTGCCTGTCTGGAGCCTGGGAGTTCCTCAGCCAGGCCATAGAGTTAGTTGCATGACCTTATACAAAACGCTTCTTATAGAGAAGACTCTTGGCCATGCTGGGAAGATAGATAATAAGAAAAGAATACCTATTTTTGCAGATCTGTGCATTCCTGGCCTCGAGCAGTGTGTGTGGTTCCCAGTAGGGCCTCAGTGGATGGTGGGAGGCATGAACTGATGAATGTACCAGAGTCTTCCCCTGACTGTCGACTCCCCTGCATTTAGAGACTCCTGTTTCATCAGTTTCAAGTGCATTATTTTAAAGAATCTAGTCCTGAAGACCTTTAACGATTGCATTTGAGCTCTTTGAGAGGCTCCTGGGAGTCTCAGTCAGTTAAGTGTCTGCCTTCAGCTCTGGTCATGATCCCAGAGTCCTGGGATCAAGTCTTGAGTTGGGATTACCACTCAGAAGGGAGTCTACTTCTCCTTCTACCCCTCCCCCTCCTTGTGTGTTCTGTCTTTCTCTCTCTCTCAAATGAATAAATAAAATCTTTAAAAATAAAACACAACAATTACATTTGAGCTCTTTGAAATGTCTCTTGAGGGGGGCTTCATGGGCCTGTGTCTTCTGTCATCACATAAGATCTTGGCCTTAGAACAGCCATATGACTTTTGTCATCCTCTTGAAATTCTTAACGGTTTTTGAATAAGGGCTGCACATAGACACTGGACCTTGCAAAGTATGTAGTTGGTCCTGTTTCTGTTTCTTCTTCAAAAAAGACTCATGATACTGAAGGGTTTTTTCAGTATTAAATTGTTTAGACAAAACATGTTGATGAACTAAGTGTGACTGAATCAGAAACACATGTGGGAAAAAAATAGAGATGAAAGAAGGATCTGTGTAAATATGTTTGAACTTCAGCTATCAGCAAATACTTGAAAAAACTCAACACCTTTGCTCCAGAGAAGTTTCTCGGTTCCTCCCACATGTCTCTGGTCTCAGATTCTGAATGCCTGACCCAAGTTATTTTCATCTATGGGGCGAGTGGGCTTTTTGAGCTTCAGCTGCATGTGTTTCCTTCAAAATAAACCAGGGCCTTCGACACTGTAGCCTGGGCTCATAGAGTCACATGTGAATGCAGCTACCCTGCATTATTAAGCAGGGTAGCTATTCTGCTCAGAACCTGAGGGAATGACAAGTCTGGTGGAGGGGAAAGGAGGGCCCCTCAGTGCAGAGGAAGTTTCTGGGAGTCACAGTTCTGGCTTTATGGATAGAAATGTGCCAGGGTTCTCTCGTTGGGCACCATTTTGTGTCAAGAGCTTGGAAATGACCTCTGGTGAGCTGCCCGGTGTTTGAGGTCTGGTTCTTGCAACTAGTCAGGACACAAGAGCCAACAACAGGATAGATCAAAGGGAAACTGGCGTGTGTCCAGAGAGGGACTCACCCAACTGTGGAGAGATGGAAAATTTCAAATTTTGTATTCATCTCTACCATGAAATTTGGTCATGACATTTGACCTCAGATTTTAATCTCTTCTTTTTCTTGGATCTCTGTGTAGCCCTGCCATTTGGGCAATCTGCAACTCACAGTCCTGATGATGAGGGAGTATACCTCTTCAAGAAAAGGAGGAAGAAATTCACATTTGTTTGGGAACATAACTTATAATGAAGTATTTTACTTATATGTCAGTGTTTATATCACTCAGAAATCCCATGAGAAAATCATTGTTATTAATTTATAAATACATGTACTGAGCCCTAGAGATGTTACATCACACTGAGGGTAAACTCTGGAATACGGGTCTGAACATAGTGTTAACTCACTCCGAACACCTTGCTCTTTTCCCCTTGCCACACACATCAGCCCAGCAGCCATGGAAAAAAAGCTCCGTTTTGCGGGTGACCCTCCAGGAAGTGGTCGTCTTCAGGCGTTCTTTCTGCTCTGGGTCTGAGAGCCAGGGCCTTGGTCACCCAGAGAAAGCTGCTTCATGTCCGCGGGCCTTCACGTTCCCCATCGGCCAGTGCAAACAATTATGCCTTCATGACCCGCCTCCCCGGGGTTGTGTGGAATCAGAGGGAACCCGGAGGAGGCAGAAATGCTCAGAAAGGAGCAAATGGCACGTGATGGCAAGGTTATTGTTGGTGATGTAATCTGTTTTTGCGGAGAGCTGAATAGGTTTATTCGGGAGGTGATAATTGGGAAGGGCTGTCCCCATACCACCAGGCACCGGAAGCAGCCAGTTTGAGCTCTTTAAATTGAGAATTTCACGAACAAGGCAGAATAAGATGTTCAACCTCTGTGCAGGCAGAAGGAGGTAACAGCATTAGTCAAGGTGGAAAAGGAAAGATGGGCTCTGGTTCTTAATGCAGGGGCCTCTCTGAAGCTTGTTTTCTTCTCCAGCATCTCTGAAAAATGCAGAGAGCTGTGGTTTCCACGGAGTGAATGGTTCCCAGCTCCCTCCTTCTCCTTCCTCAGCCAGCTGACCCCCTGCCTTGGGATCTGGGGTGCAGGAAGATCAGGTTCACATCTAATCCCTGGGAAACTTTACTTCAGCTCACCGGGTTCATTCCAACCAGGAGGTGAAAGGAAACGAAGAGTTAGCTGAGCCGAAAGAGGCACTCACAGCAACACAGACGAGGACCAAGCTAGGTCACTCGGGCTTTCTGCACCCGGGCCACCATTAACACCTGGAAAGCCTTTGATTCTCACATTAGCAAAACATGCCATAAAGCAAGCACTTCCGGCTTCCCACAGACCCTGGCCCCACTGCGAGGGGGAGGGGTGGTCACAAAGGCGCCATTCAACACTGGCTTTCTGGTTAGGCCTCGGAGAGGAGACTGGAACCGAGCCTTCCGCCGGAATGTGCAGGCTATTCCTGCATGTGATGCTGGCGGGGCTGCTGGTGACCGGCCCCTGCAATGTCCGAGCCCAGCGGGGCAGTGGCGATGGGGGTTCGGATCACCTCGTCTCCTGGAGAAGGAAGCGGACACCTCAGGTGAGGATTTTAGTTTGCACCATGAATTTTTATATCCACCATGTGTGAGACCCTGCTCGAGATGCTGAGTTTGCAATGATCCCTAACTTCCGTTGGCTCTGGAGACCGCCAGTCACCGGCGTGGTACCGGGAGCGTTTGCAGTATAGGGCTGAATACAAAATAGATAGGGATGTAAAGAGAGCCCTATATTCCCAATTAGAAAGCCCAAATTAAGGACACACGCACACACACACACACACACACACACACACACACACACACACTATGGCTACGAGCAGCTAAGTTGGTCAATCAAGTACTCTATAAAATATTTAAATTTCAAATTAACTATACATTTAAATTTGTATCATTAATGAACTATGTTAAATATTTCTGCTTTCATTTCAAGATGCAAGTTTATTCCAACCCTTCCTATGGTTCCTTGGGGCAGCATCCCCTCGTCAGAAGCAGGTGTTCAGTGAACATGAGGCATCTTCGTTTCCATCTGTTAGGCAGTTCTTCTCGAATCTTTATAAGATTTGGTCCCTGGAAATGATCTCAAGCCGCAGTTTCCATTCACTATTCACAATCTGCCCAACATAAATCTCTTGCATTTTGAAGTTATTTATTTATTTTTTAAGATTTTATTCATTTAAGAGAAAGAGAGAGAGCTCCTGCATGCAGGTAAGTGGGGGTGGGGGCGGCACAAAGAATCTCAGATTCCATGCCGAGAAACGGAGCTGGATATGGGCTTGGTCTCAGGATCCTGAGATCAGGACCTGAGCCCAAGTCAAGCGTTGGACGCTCAACTGACTAAGCCACCCAGGCATCCCCCTTGGTGTTTTTTTTTTTTTTTTTTTTTTTTTTTTAAGTAATCTTTTAAAGCCTTGTTTGTGCCAGTACCATGCTGTCTTGGTAATCACAGCTTTGTAATAAAGCCTGAAGTCAGGTAACGAGATGCCCCCAGCTTTGTTTTACAAAGCTGTGATTACCGAGACAGCATGGTACTGACAGAAAAACAGAGAAATAGACCAATGGAATACAGTAGAGAGTCCAGACCCACAACTCTACGGGCAAATCATCTTCGACAAAGCAGGAAAAAATATCCAGTGGAAAAAAGACAGTCTCTTCAATAAATGGAGCTGGGAAAATTGGGCAGCTACGTATAGAAGAATGAAACTAGACCATTCTCCTATACCACACACAAAGGCAAACTTGAAATGGATGAAAGACCTCAACGTGAGGCAGGAATCCATCAAAATCCTGGAAAAGAACAGAGGCAATAGGGGTGCCTCGGTGGCTCAGGTGGTTAAGCGACTGCCTTCGGCTCAGGTCATTATCCTGGAGACCCGGGATCGAGCCACACATCAGGCTCCCTGCTCGGCAGGAAGCCTCTTCTCCCTCTTTCACTTCCCCTGCTTGTGTTCCCTCTCTCACTGTGTTTCTCTCTGTCAAATAAATAAATAAATCTTTAAAAAAAAAAAAAGAACATAGGCAATAACCTCTTTGACATTGGCCATAGCAACTTCTTTCAAGACATGTCTCCAAAGGCAAAGGAGACAAAAGTGAAAATGAACTTTTGGGACTTCATCAAAATAAAAAGCTTCTGTACAGCAAAGGAAACAGTCAACAAAACAAAGAGGCAACCCACAGAATGGGAGGAGATATTTGCAAATGACACTACAGACAAAGGGCTGATATCCAAGATCTATAAAGAACTACTTAAACTCAACGTCCAAAAAGAAGATGAACACATCAAAAAATGGGCAAGGGACATGAAGAGGCACTTTTCCATAGAAGATATACAAATGGCTAACAGACACATGAAAAAATGTTCAGCGTCACTAGCTCTCAAGGAAATTGAAATCAAAACCACACTGAGATACTACCTTACACCAGTCAGAATGGCCAAAATTAACAAGTCAGGAAACAACAAGTGTTGGAGAGGCTGCAGAGAAAGGGGAACCCTCCTACACTGTTGGTGGGAATGCAAGTTGATGCAGCCGCTTTGGAAAACAGTGTGGAGATTCCTTAAAAATTTAAAAATAGAGCTACCCTATGACCCTGCAATTGGACTACTGGGCATTTACCCCAAAGATACAGATGTAGTGAAAAGAAGGGCCATATGTACCTCATTGTTCATAGCAGCAATGGCCACAATTGCCAAACTGTGGAAAGAGCCAAGGTGCCCATCAACAGATGAATGGATAAAGAAGATGTGGTCCATATATACAATGGAATACTACACCTCCATCAGAAAGGATGAATATCCAACTTTTGTAGCAACATGGACTGGACTGGAAGAGATTATGCTGAGTGAAATAATCCAAGTAGAGAAAGTATCACATGGTTTCACTTACTTGCAGTGCATAAGGAGTAACATAGAGGACAGTAGGAGAAGGAAAGTAAATGGGAAGTGGGGTAATTTGGGGAGAGAAATGAAACATCAGAGACTTTGGACACAGAAACAAACTAAGGGACTTGGAAGGGGAGGGTGGGCGGATGGGAGAGCTTGGTGGTGGGTACTGAGGGCACCTATTGCATGGAGCACTGGGTGTGGGGCATGGGCAATGAATCTTGGAACACTGAAAAGATAAAATAAATTTAAATTTAAAAAACAAAAGAAAGCCTTGTTTGTCACAACATCCCAGGAATGGACTTCAGAGGCCAGGGCCTATCCCCAGCTTGGAGAAATTAGATCGAAATTAAATTTCTCTGCCTCCTTTGTTAAAAATTCCATTAGTTGACTTCTATGGGGATCCAATATTAATATTTATTGAGATTTCTTTGAGCTAATGTCTCTTCTCCAAACCATTCTAATTTGGAAAAATAAAGTATTGAGAGGAATCCCCTATGATATACTTCGTATGCAACTGGACATACTATAACTCCCTATTTTCAAAAGAATATAGTTTTGGAAGATATTATGTGTTTTCATCCGGCCTTTGTGGTCATGAGCATAAATTAAAAGGTGAGGCGGAAGAAAGTGCGATTGATTTTCCCTAGGGGAGAGAGTACATGAGTTAAGAAACCTTCCAAGGAAGAAGTGGTGCCCAAGAGAGATTTGGAAGGGCTAGAGTTTGAGGTGCTAAGGACTTTCAGTGGGAAGAATCACTCACACAAAGACAGCAGCCCTATGTGGAAGTACTAAGAACCATGAAAAGTCTGAGACTTTATCCTCTTTGCAAGCTAAAAAGGTAACTGCCCCAGTTTCATGGATGCTGGCAGAAGAAAGGTGACTCCTTTATTACTTAGGACATGCAGGAAACAGCATGAAGCTCACAGATGAGCTGGTTGCCCTCTCCCCCAGTTCTCGTGGGGGACCAAAGATGGGCCCCGGAGGTATTGCACACACAGTAGGTTTGCATCACAGATGCAGAACCCCAAATTCCAGAAAAGAGCATGTTTTCTCTTGGGCCCCAAGCAAATCTGGCAACTTTGACCTTGGAGGGAGATACTATCTTTGTTTTACTCAACAGTAAGCAAACCTGTTCTCTGCTCCACAGGGTGATACTATCTTCGAGGCTGTTAAAAAGATCACAACACAACTCTTAGGCTTCTACGTGCAACACATGCTGAAATGTGAGAACCCGATGGAGAATTATCGCCCAGTAGGAAAAATTAGTGTACTTGACGTCATTTGCTTGAGGTCACAAAACTGACCAGATCTGCTCATGTCCTAGAACGGTCACACACATGCAATCCTGACATCCACCACTTCTGTCACTCTTCTGTGAGATCAATGTCTCCATTAGACAGTATATAAAGCTATGGGGAGAGGGAAGAGCCCATGTGGTAAGCAAAATTCTAAGATGATCGCTAATGATCATTCCCTATATAACCTCCACCTGGAGTGTGGAAAGGACCTGTGCATGTGAAGGGTGTCAATCCTGCAATTAGGTTACATTATATAGTAAAAGTGAAGAGAGTTTGAAGATGTAATTAAGACTCCATTGTCTTTGACATAATCTAAAGAGGAACTATTCTGGGTGGGCCTGATCTAATCAGGTGAGCGCTTTAAAACTCTCTAGAGGCAGCAGCATGCACTCTCATTACTCTCCTATTGGGCTTGATGAAGCAGACTGCCTTGTGGTGGAAGGATCCATGTATTCCACCCAGGAATAGTGGGTGGCCTTTAGGAGGTGGATGTCTCAGTCCCTCAAACATCTATCAACAGTCAGTGAGCTTGGAAGAAGCCTTCCAGCCATCTATGCTTCTAGAAGAGCAGAATGCGGCCATATGTATTACTGAGCATGAAACACAGTAGGAAACTCACTGGGCACTGTGAACATTTAGAAAGTCACACTCTTTGGGCACCTGGGTGGCTAGTTAAGCATCCAACTCCTGATTGTGATTCATGTCATGGTAGAGCTCCACAACAGTCTCCACACTCAGCATGGAGTCTGGTTCCAATTCTCCCTCTCCCTCCACTCCTCCCCACCTCAATAAATAAATAAGTAAAAAAAAAGTCATATGCTCTGCAGTACCTGCCCTCATCCTCCTTTGGCCATTGTGGGGAAGGGAATGCGTTTGTGAAAAATGGGCTCCTAAATCACAGTTTATTCATTTATTTGTTGTTCTTTCAGTAAATATGAGCTGAACCCTAAATATGTATCAGTCAATGGGCTAAACCTTCTGGAAAACTCCCGATTTCATTCTCAGTGTAATTCTGCTTCTGTTTCTCCTCTCCACCTGTAGAGCTAATTAGATGCCTTACAAGATTCCCTATACCCTACTGAAGCAGCTGTCCTATGTGGCTGTTCCTATAATCAGGTATGGAACTTCAAAGCAATATGCGGGCCATTCCCCTAACCAATTAAGTCAGGTTATCTGGCGGTGGATCCCAAGCATCAGACTCCTTCTCCTCTTTCTCCTTCTATTAGTCTAATTTTTTAAAAGATTTTATTTATTTATTTGACAGAGAAAGAGATCACAAGTAGGCAGAGAGGCAGGCAGAGAGAGAGGAGGAAGCAGGCTTCCTGCTGAGCAGAGAGCCCCATGAGGGACTCCAGCCCAGGATAGACGGACGCTGAGATCATGACCTAAGCCAAAGGCAGAGGCTTAACCCTCTGAGCCACCCAGGCACCCTATTAATCTATTTCTTAAAGCCTCCTATGTGATGTAAATGTACAGCTAGGGCTAAGAATCATTGATCTAAATTATAGCTGGGAAAGAGTTAAAATGCCAAGGTGGGTTGCTCAGTAAACCAGACTATTCCATAGCTTTCCCCTTTCTAGTAGAGAAAAATTCCAATTTCAATTCATCAGGTTAAAAATATTTTTCAGCTATTCCTAGACTCTTCTTTCTCTTGAGCCCCATAGCTAATCTGTTCATGAAGCCACTGTGCTATAACTTCAAAATATATTCAAAATATCACCTCCACCCCCACAGCAATCCTGCCCAAGCTAACATCATCTCTCATGCAGGTTATTGCAATACTGCAAGAGTTTCCAACTGGTCTCTATGCCCACATGCTTTCATCCTACAGATGATTCTCAGCAGGGTAGCCCCATCCGACCACCCACTGCTCAAGCTTCCACTTCACTCAGAGGTATTTCAGTTTCTTAAAAGGTTCTACATGTGTTGCTTCTTGTTACTTTTCTGTTCCTCTCTCCTGCTACTGTACTCATCTCTTGCTCGTCTCCACGAACTATAGCTTCCTTGTTCCTCTCAGACACGGTAGGGTTGCTCATGCTGCAGCACCTCTGCTATTCCCTCTGCTCGAAATCTTCCTCCCAAGATATTAACATCAATCACTCTCTTACCAATTATAGTTCATCACTCAAATTTCATCTCCCAAGGTTCTCTCTGGCTGTCAAATTTATTATATTTTAATTTTTTTTGAGATGGATTTATTTATTTGAGAGAGAGTGTGTGCATGAGTTGGGGAAAAGAAGAGAGAGTGGGAGAGAGAGATTCAAGCAGAATCCCTGTTGAGCTTAGGGTCCAATATGGGGCTCAATTTCATGACCCTGAGATAACAACTCAAGCTGAAACCAAGAGTCAGACATTCAACCAACTGCATCACCCAGGCACCTCTGGCCATCAAATTTAAAATGGCAACTTCTGTTGGGGCGCCTGGGTGGCTCAGTTGGTTAAGCGACTGCTTCGGCTCAGGTCATGATTCTGGAGACCCGAGATCGAGTCCCACATTGGGCTCCTGCTCAGCAGGAAGCCTGCTTCTCCCCCTCTCACTCCCCCTGCTTGTGTTCCCTCTCTAACTGTGTTTCTCTCTGTCAAATAAATTAAAAAAAAAAATTGGAATTTTAAAAAAATAAAAAATAAAATGGCAACTTCTGGCTATAAAAGAAGTCCATCTCTCCACTGTTTCCAATTTATATTTCTCCACATTATTTAACCATTCCCTCTGTGTATCTATTTGATGACTTTGTTACTTCGTTCCTTTACCAAACTATACATTATTTGAGAGTGGAGTTTGTTTAGTTTCTTCTGATTGTTCACTGCACCAGCTCTAGAAATACACTTGACACATAATAGGCTCTCAATAAATATTTGTTGATTGGATTAAGGTTATCTTGCCCCTCCAGATTCTCTTTAAATTCACTGAGTACCTAAATTGTAGCTTATTCTTATGACCAAGTCACTGATTCTATGAGGACTCCCCTTCTTATTTTTTGTTGTCCAACATTTCTACCACCTTGATATTATTGTGACCAAACTGGTCAAAAAGAAAAATGATCTTTGAGGTGAAATAGACTTCCCAGCTGTATTCTTTGGTCAAGAATTTAACTTCCCGGGGCGCCTGGGTGGCTCAGTTGTTAAGCCTCTGCCTTCGGCTCAGGTCATGATCCTGGAGTCCCCGGAGCGAGTCCCGCATCCAGCTCCCTGTTCTGCGGGAAGCCTGTTTCTCCCTCTCTCACTCCCCTTGCTTGTGTTCTCTCTCTAGCTATGTTTCTCTCTGTCAAATAAATAAAATCTTAAAAAAAAAAGAATTTAACTTCCCTAAGCTTACATTTTCTTGCATGTAAAATAAAAACAGTATACTTCAAAAAGTATGGAAATACATATGCAGAAGGTTATTTCTTGCAACATTGTTCATAATTTGAAAATCTTGGAATCAACCTACAATGTCCATGTAGGACATGGGAGTATGACTAAATACACTATGGCGTCTCTGCACAATGGAGTATTATGCAGTGTTAAAAAGGTAAGACAGATATCTGTATGAACTGGTGTATCAAGTGATTTCTGGAATATACTGTTAAATGGAAAGAAAGCACAAAGATTACATACAATATGTTGTCTATTGTATAATAAAAAAGGAAAATAAGAAAATGCATATAGATAAATGTGTTCATTTTTGCCAAACACACACACAATAAATAAATAATTAATGCCATTGATTGCCTGGAGCGGGGAGGGGCAGAGGGAGTGGGAGAGAGAATCTTACACAGGGTCCACATTCAGTGTTGGCTTGATCTCATAACCCTGAGATCATGACCTGAGCCAAAAACAAGGGTCAGATGCTCAACCGACTGAGTCACCCAGGAGTCCTGACATTAATTGTTTTCTAAGAGGGAATGAGAAAAGAGTGAAGAGGATGGGGAGATGGGAATAGATAGAGACAATAAGAGAAAAAGGACATTCTCCAAATATATTTTTTGTGCAGTTCTGGCATTTAGGACTATGTAAATATCTCACATATTAAAAAAATTAAATTAACTAGAATAACAGGATAAAAAAACCTACATGGAATGCAAACAGAAGCAAACAACCTTAACTATGTTCCAAGTGAATAGCAATAAGTAACAATAAAGGGAGGGAAAAAAAGCAAAGAAACCCATTGCTTTTGAAAATGGTGTTTTGACTATACTTTAACATGCTAAGGAGAAAGAGAACTACAAACAAATATTGAAATATAGTTAGTAGGTCTATTTTTCAGTAGTGGTGGTTTAGCCAGTGCGGTACTATATGATAGTATTAAGCCAATAAATAAAAATATTATGAACAAGGGGGACAGAGTCTCATTGTCAGAGGAGACAGTTAAAATATAGAAAAGGAAAGGTGCCTGAGTGGCTCAGTTAGTTAAGCATCTGCCTTCAGCTCAGGTCATGATCCCAGAGTCCCGGGACTGAGCCCCATATCAGGCTCCCTGCTTGGCGGGAAGCCTGCTTCTCCCTCTCTCACTCCCCCTGCTTGTGTTCCCTCTCTAGCTGTGTTTCTCTGTCAAATAAATAAATAAAATCTTTAAAAAAATAAATAAGTAAAATACGGAAAATGAGAAAACTAGAATGAACTCTATAATGTTTGTTTTGAATTGGAGGTAATATTTTGAATTCTTGGTTTTTAAAATAGATGATACATGATAGATAGATGATTAGATAGATAGATAGATAGATAGATAGATAGATAGATAGATAGACAGATAGATAATAGGTACAAATAGATTTATAAAAATGGCAAAGGTTGTGTGTATGAGTGTGTGTGTTTAGTTCTGTTTGGTGACGGGGCCCAGAGTCGACAACATCTCAATAGCAATAAACACACTTAATGCTGAAATCTTGGTTTCTAAATAACCATCCTCTACTAAAAAAATTAGGGCTCCTTGGAGAAATGGTGATTCAAGGGCTGGGGTGGGATAAGTACAAGGTTGAGTCTCGAATTTTTTGCCACACCAGAAGCAAAATGCATAAGTAAATAATGATAGTATGGGTTATAACCCATAACATAAACTAAAGATTTCTGAGTATATGCTAATATAAAAGTAAACCAGTAAATACATAAATGTAGGGAGGAGGAGAAGCTCTTTCATATAGTGTGATACCAACTCATGTATGGTCAGCAGTATTGCTCATAAGCATATAGCCTGTGGCAGAGGGGCTCAAACCCAGCACTAGGGACAATTTGGACCAGATAATGCTACATTAACAGGGATTGTTGTGTGCATTGGAAAGATTCTAGAAGAGATAGTGCCTCTACATTCAGATGCCGGTAACACCACTGGAGTTATGACAATTAAAAACAAACGGAAGATTTTGCCCAATGTCCCCTGCGAGGGGGGAGTGGTTAAAATCACCTCAAGTTGGGAAGCACTGCTCTAAAAATATACAATATTATTACCAGCATTCTATAAAAGTTATTTGAAGAGCAAAACACAGGAAGTATTCATTTGGAAGATAGTAGATTCTTAAATTATGATAAATTGCTCTAGTGGACTACAACAGAGTATTTCTGTAACTGCCAAGTTCCTGAACAATATAGGAACTTTAGACTATTTCCTATGTCATTTGGGAAATTTAACATCTTTTATTTTTTTTAAGATTTTATTTATTTGACAGAGAGAAACACAGCTAGAGAGGGAACACAAGCAGGGGGAGTGAGAGAGGGAGAAGCAGGCTTCCTGCCGAGCAGGGAGCCCAATGCGGGGCTCGATCCTGGGTCTCCGGGATCATGACCTGAGCCAAAGGCAGTCGCTTAGCCAACTGAGCCACCCAGGTGCCCCCATTTTTCACTTGTTTGTGTATCTCTGAATTTCTGGATAATTTTTTTAAAAATCCACAGTCAGAGATTAGTATAACTGTCACTGTGTGTTTTATTCATAGAATTTTTTCTTTCATCCTTCTTTTATTTCTTGCATTTGATTTTATGTTTCAACAACACTTGTTTCTCTGTAACTTTCCACACTTAATAGATATGATGTGAGATCATCTAGTGTCTTTGTTTTCTGACTTCTGCATTTTTGATTGTTTACTTTTTAAATTTTTTTAAAGATTTTATTTATTTATTGGTCAGAGAGAGAGAGAGATTGAGACCACAGAAGCAGGGAGAGCAGCAGGCAGAGGGAGAAGCAGGCTCCCTCTTGGGCAAGAAGCCAGATGTGAGACTAGATCCTAGGACACTGGGATCATGACTTGAGCTGAAGGCAGACGTTTAACCTACTGAGCCACCCAGGTGTCCTGATTGTTTACTTTTGAGTCACTGTCTTGGTCACCCTGAATACAGCTAAGTTCTTTTTCAGGTGAATATGAGAGGCAGTAATGGGTCCTTATGTGTCTGAGAAGGTCTTTTCTTTGCCTTTGCAAGCGATTATTTGGCAGATTACAAATTATGTGGACAATCTCTAATCTTTTGAAGTTAATGACATAAAAAGCAATTCTGAGATTCTGATTCAGATTGTTTTTCTATACAAGTCACCTTCCTCCCAACCTTCTCTTACTTAAATGCCCAAAGGATTTTCTCTTTTTCTTTTTTTTTTTCTTTTATGTTTAAACTCACACAAAGTAATAGTTCTCTTTCCATTCATGCTTTTCTGGAACGTGGTGTATGCTTGTTCTGTACTCACAGATTTATTTATTTGTATTTGATGAAGGCAAATCTTCTCCTATTACTCTCCAGTGACTACTTTGGTACCACCACAACATGAGAGGACTTTCAAAAGTGCCCCAATTTTTGCCTTCTACCTGTAATAACTATTCTCCTCTCTCCTGTAATTCTAACCTTTTCCTTTTCCTCTAGAGTGGAAGGTTCCTCTCATTAATAGGCCTGGATGTCAGAAGTTGGCAAATCTTCTCTGTAAATGGGCCAGGTAGTAATTTTACACTTTCTGTACTATAGGATCTCTGCACAAATACTCTGCCTGTGTATCAGGAAAGCCGCTGCAGATCATATGTAAATGATGGAGGGGGACATCCGTGTGCCAATAAAACTTTATGCATGACATCGGAATTAGAACACAACATCAAAACTTATGATGTACTGTATGGTGACTAGCATAACGTAATAAAATAAAAGAAAAAAAAGAACTTGAAATGTTTCATACATCTCATAGTGTTATTCTTCTTGTATTTTTTTCCCTAACCTTTTAAAAGTGTAAAAATCATTCTTAGCACATGGACAATACAAAATGAGAGATAGGCCAGATTTATCCCATTATTTGCTGATTCTTGTGTTATTAGACCATTCATTCTATAAGTATTGATTTAGCTTTTAACTACCTCCAATGAATATTCTAATCTTCAGTGTTGTGTTTTTGGTTTTACTGCATATACCCCCCGGATGTGGGGGTCACACATTACACTCACTCATGCACTGATATTTTCTAATATGCTGAGAACACAAAGCAGACACATCCTGATTTTTCTGCCATTTGTTTTTTTTTGTTTTTTTTTTTGTTTTTTTTTATTGTTACTAAATTTTTTTTCCAGTGTTTCAAGATTTTTCTGCCATTTGTATTGAAACATTTTCATAAATGTGTTTTTACTCTGAATCTTTACAGCTGTGTCTTTCCTTTTTATATGTTAGAATCTTTCTATATAGCCCATGATGATTTCTGTTGCGGTCTTTAGCTTTTTCTATATGAGGTGAGATCTGGGGGATGTGCAGTTTGCCACAGACATGAGTGGGGGTCGACTTTGATCTTTTTTATTGTCCACCTGGTGCTTCTTTGAGAATCCCTGCACTTCTTCAACTGTGTTGTAAGCGTGGTGCCTACCCACATGTTTAAGATCTGGGAGGCCTTTAACATGTGTTGCTTTGCTATAAGGTGGGATTCTTTTCCCTGACCCCCTCAATATGGCCTTCTGACTACCCTCCCATCTTACCTCCTATGTATTCGAAAGAATCTGCATTTATTTATTTATTTATTTGGTCATGTGAAAATATGCTACTCATAGTATAGTGCTTCTAATTCTCTGCTTCCCCTCACAGATTTGCTGTGGACCAGGTTCTACCATGTGATGCCCATTCCAATCTAGACTTACTGAGATCAGAGGTGATGAGCATTAAGTGGGCAGTGGGGTGTGAGGGAAAGAAACAGGCCTGGTCTCACCTGGTAGGGAAGGATCATGTGCAGTGGGCGGATAGCCCTTTTTGAGAGAGGGTTAGACAGTGGAATTGGCTGCATCCTTCCAGCCCGTCCTCTTCCTGATTCAGACATCAAGGTAGGAGTCACTCAGCGATCCTTTCCCCTGTAAGTTTATTCTAGAAGAGGTTAAGAACAGCTCCTTCCAGGACTGTGTGCTATTCCTCAGAATCCTTATATGTCTCATTATGTTGCACCTTTTTCTATTAAAAATGTGTTTAGGGGCGCCTGGGTGGCTCAGTTGGTTAAGTGACTGCCTTCGGCTCAGGTCATGATCCCGGAGACCCGGGATGGAGTCCCACATCGGGCTCCCTGCTTGGCGGGAAGCCTGCTTCTCCCTCTCTCACTCCCCTTGCTTGTGTTCCCTCTCTGGCTGTGTTTCTCTCTGTCAAATAAATAAAATCTTTAAAAAAAATGTGTTTATAAAAATGGGTCTGGGAACACTAAGTGACTTGCCTAAGATTTTGCAACAAAGAAGGATTGGAAACAAGAGTTAAGCCCCACCACCCCACCTAATTGTGAAAGTGTTCTCCTTGTACCATATATCCTTAGGGTTAGACTATCATGAAGTTTTTAACTGACCAAAAATAGCACAAAAGTATGTAGCATGATATTGTAAGACAGGAGAAGTAATTCATCAGTGGGATAGAAGATAGATTGCACTTGATTTTTTTTTTTAAGATTTTATTTATTTGTTTGACAGAGAGAAACACAGCTAGAGAGGGAACACAAGCACGGGGAGTGAGGGAGGAAGAAGCAGGCCTCCTGCAAAGCGGGAAGTCCGATGCGGGGCTTGATCCCAGAACTCCAGGATCACAACCTGAGCCAAAGGCTGACGCTCAATGACTGAGCCATCCAGGCGCCCCCACTTGATGTGTTTTATGGGGGGTTTGTCTGATCCCATCTATGACTCTTCAGTAGACATCATTGGCATGAAGATGCAAGTTGGGGATGTTGTCACAATGCCAAGTTTTCTCGCTATTTGATTTATAAGTCTGAGGCAGTTTGGGGAATGCTGGTGCCCATGATGCATATTATAATCCATAAATTAATGAGTGATTAAAAATCTTACTAAGGCAAACACATAGCCACAAATCTGAATGATGCACGATTATTGCCAGCCATAGCCAGCAGATGTATAGAAATAATTAGCTTTTAATGCTCATTAGTCAGTTTTATTACAAATAATGCATTTGCATGATGTTTGTAAATTTATGCTCCAGTGGGAAGACATGGTGACAGCACAGTATAAACAAGCAGAGTGGTTACGAAAAGCGCATCCAAAATTTATTAATGTGCCCAGAGTTCCGTTTATTTGTATGTTTATTTGTCTTTAACCTTGCTTCATTCTAAAACCAAATAATTTAAGGCAATTTGAAGAAATACAGCCATCCTAAGAATTTGGAAATGAAGACATTATGGGGAAAAGAAAAAAGGAAGCACAGAAAATAGGATGACTCCAGCAGCGGAGTTAGCATGCAAGATGCATGTCGTCATATTCTGGGCACATGATAAAAATGAAGGGCAGAGCAGCCTCTGCATCTATTAGCATTCAGAGCAAGAGACAGAGAACTGATTAGGTAAGATTCATTGTGTTCAGGGGAAAAATGTAAAAACAACAACAACAACAAATTTTCTCAAGGGAAATATAACATTTCTGGGTAAAATGACCAGAGGGAAATGGACCTTACAGTTGTTCATAAAGGTGATGGGAACATAAAAGGAAACTAATCTTCAAATATTTCTCTAAAGCAAATACCGTGGAGGTCTTTCTGATAAGGCTCCAGCACGTGGGCTGATAACCTTCTGCCAAATCACACATTAATAAAAATTAGGCTCTTGAAGGTGAGAATTTACCTGTCTTTCATACCCCTTTCCCTGCCCTACTTAGGCACACTTCCTGGCCCACCATCCTCCAACCTATTTCTATCATAATTTTATTTGGTCCAACTTTAGTGTTTACCTTACGGCTGTAAAAGCTCATTCTCAATCAAGAGAGATATTACACTTTGATGAATTTCCTCTCACTGTTTTGTTTTCCCTGACATTGACTCCTTTCTTTTCTATTAATCATTACCAATTCATTCCCCAAATTTCCCCAGGAATAGAATAGAGTTAGGCACATCCAGTAATACAAAAACCTCATCCCCTTGAAGACATTTGTCCCAGAGGCTCTGTCTGGACTGCCGTCTTGCTCCTGTTTTACACCTGTCACCCTGGGAGCCCTTGTCCCTCTCACCCCACAGATTCCCCTGGGTTCCCTCGTATAGAATTCTTAATGCAATGAATTAGTATCTTCTCCTTTTTTGGTAAAATGCCTCCTCGAGTAGCTATCTAGAAAAGAGTATGTGCAGATATTTTTTCTTTTTTTTTTTTTTTTTTTTTAAAGATTTTATTTATTTGACAGAGAGAAACACAGCCAGAGAGGGAACACAAGCAGGGGGAGTGAAAGAGGGAGAAGCAGGCTTCCCGCCGAGCAGGAAGCCCGATGTGGGACTGGATCCCGGGTCTCCGGGATCATGACCTGAGCTGAAGGCAGTCGCTTAACCAACTGAGCCACTCAGGTGTCCCGTGCAGATATTTTTTCAAGGCTGTGTATGTGTCAAGATGACTATCTTATAATCATGCATCATTGATATTAAGGATGATATAGAATACTGGTTGGAAATGATTCCATCTGAATTTTCAAGCCATTTCTGCTTCTACCTCATTATCCTGGACCCATGTGCTTTTCACATTGGGAGCACGGCGGCATCAAAGAGACTCTACTTCTGAACATGTACTGCTTCCTGGAGATGGTGCCCTATCTTTCACAAGTCTCTGACCTGGGGCTTCAGCTATGCTCACTGTTCTGATGCTCTTTCAGGCCAGAAGTTTCTGGGCTGTGTAGTATTTGCTATGACCAGTTTTGTGGTCATCAGTCCATGCCCTCACCAACGCTCATCATTAGTGGGCCCACTGGGTTTTTGCACTTATATGTAAGGTCCCGTGCCTGTGGAAGCACCACTCCAAAGTGGTGCTCTCCAAGAGCCTGTAGGCAGGAAATTATAATCCACCTATGAAATACCTGTCAATTCCTCTTAGAATGAATTACTTAGAATGAATTGCATTATGGGAAAGGTTCAGTTGGTCAATTGCCACAGTGACCTGCTGGGTCTGCTGAAGGAACGATGCTGTATCAGAGAGTCAGTGTTGGTCCCTGTTCTGACATGGACATACATTGTTAAAGCTAGCTAGTTTAGCCTTGGTAAGTGGGAGATTCTGCTGTTGGGTCCATATGCAGGTTCTCTGTCTCAGTCACCATGGCCACTTTGGTCATGTGCCTTTGGCCTATGCTATTACATTGGCCTATGACAATGGCTAACATTGATGGTCTCAGTCTTTTGTCTACTTGGCTCTTTGGTGCAGTTTCTGTAGTACATGGTCTCTGACAGGTATCAATGCGTGATGTCAAAATAGTCATGCATTGTTACCGCTCCCAAATATCCATCCATATGCCTCCACCCCACACTTCCTTGTCTATCTTCTTCCAAAATTACTTCTTCCAGATTCGTCAGACTCTTCACTACCGCTAGTGTAGCATCTGTAGCATCTGTTTAGTCTAACTCCAGGGCTCTTTCCTCCACAAAACAAGTACATCACTACATGTTCTTCCCAAAGGAGGACCCACTGGGTGGAAGGGGAGGTGGATTTTTTGCCTCTAAATGAGACTATCATTTCTGACTTGGGCTCATATTCAGAGCCAACTCATCTGTGAAGCAAGTCTTCTATGAAGGATGTTCCTCCATCATCGCTGGCAGAGGGATCTCCCCACATGGCTATGGTGTTGGTGTGTGTACCCACTGGTGCATCAGTGGTGGATGACATGGGTGCCAGGGATACCTACTTATGGAGCTCGCTGTGTTTTCTGATATACCACTTCCTTCTTATAATGTAGTGCAGCTGGTCATGTACAATTTTATGACATGGAGTATTCTGACAGAATCCAACTCATTGTAGACAGTTCCATGTGCAGAGTAACAAAGAATATCATGGAAAGGTGCTCCATTTTCTTTCTTTTGCCAGGGTGAAGAATTGGCCAGAAGTCATTTGTCAAAAGGTGTTTCTTTCTCCATTGCATGTACACTGCATGTGTCCACCAGGATTTTTGCTCCAGTGTCTCAAAATTTGCTCTATCATTCTTTTACTTGGGCATGTCTTTGGCACATCAAGGCATCTATCCCCAGAACTAATGTGTTTAATAACTTAGGGTCTGCTTGTCATGTGGCACAAGTGAAAGGACTGCTTGAACTATAGCTTACTTGTTATAGATCCCTTTCCTGTTCTCAGCCTCACTCAAAGTTCATGGCATGTCATGTTACCTATTATATAAGCTGGAATAGTGCAGTTATGTTGTCTCCAGAGTGTGAAGAGTCTTACTAGGTGGTATGCTTCTTCTTTTGTGTGCTAAGAAACATATTATGAAATAATTTGTCTTTTAATTTAGATGGTATAGTAGGTTGAATGATGGCTCCCCAAAAGATATATCTATGTCCTAATTCTCATAATTTATGAAGGTTCTTTTTTTGAAAAAGGGTCCTTGCAGATGTAATTAAGTTAGGGATCTGGAGATGAAGAGATTGACTTGGATTATCTGGGAGGGCTCCATATCCAATTACAAGTGTTCTCACAAGAGACATGAGGTAGATTTTGCAGACACAGGAGGCAGAGGCAATGTGACCATGGAGGCAGAGACTGGAGTGATGCAGTCACAACCCAGGGAATGTCTGGAGCCAGAAGCATAAGCAGATAAGAAATGAAATCTCCCCTAGAGACTTTGGATGAAGTATGGCCATGTCAACTTTATAAATTTGGACTTCAGGCCTCCAGAACTGAGAAAATAAATTTTTCCTGTTTTAAATTGCCTATTTTATGGTAATTCATTATAGCAGCCACACAAAATCAATACATGTGAAAACCAATACATATGGACATATTGTCCCCAAATCAGAATATCTTATTGATATGGTATCCCATGAGTCTTTGTAGGTTTTATCTCTCCCCTGTGTTTTCTTAAGACTTCAGCAGTCATTTTTGCACTTCTTGTCTGATAAGTATTTTTATCAATGTTGTGATTCAATGTGAGGTTCTAATGGGATGTCAGATGGTTCAGGATCTTTTCGGACTATATTACTGATGAGGTGGGGTGGGGAAGGAGTTAATATCAACTTGGGGGACAAGGATGAATCTATAGTTTTACCTACCCAATGTAATACAAACTATGTTCGGTCTTTTTTCTGATGGAGATAGAAAAGAATGACCATAATCAATGGCCACAAACCATGTATTGAGACCATGTTCATCTGCAACAAAGACTGCTATTGCCTTTGGAGTCACTACTTGGTGAAGTTTATGGTGGTACATCATCGTTCTCCAAGATTCATCTGGTTTCTGCAGGAGTCTGATGAATTAATTGGGGATTTGACAGGGACCACTCCCTACAAATCATTTAGATACTTGAAAATGAAACTACTTTTTACCAAGCCTCTGGAATATGATACTATTTTTTTTTATTTACTATCTTGACTTGGAGGGAGGATCAGTTTCAGAAGGGTCTGGAATAAAAGAGAAGATTTTGTGGACCTATGGTTTGTGGGACATTGGCCAGGATTTGGTCTGTTTGCTTGGCCTCACTTCAACATGGGGCCCATCAAGATCTTTTGGGTATCGAGTATCGGTGTCAGTTTAGGTTTCCTTAGTCCCCAGTATAAAGTTACTATAGACACTAAAGAGTCTATTGATCCCTTTGAGGAAGTACTGATGAAGTCATTATCATGCTTCCTATACACCTCACCTTGACATTACAAAGTCCTTCTTTCTGTTGTCTCCTTTACTTAATGGGTTCTCAGTTCTAGAACTGGCTCAGGTCCAGAAGCTATGCAGGATGTGTGTGTGTGTGTGTGTGTGTGTGTGTGTGTGTGTGTGTACACATAC
Organism: Spilogale gracilis; assembly: GCA_004023965.1. Taxonomy (NCBI): domain Eukaryota; kingdom Metazoa; phylum Chordata; class Mammalia; order Carnivora; family Mephitidae; genus Spilogale; species Spilogale gracilis. Next base: position 173,832 of record PITA01000164.1, read on the forward strand.
ATATGTACATATACTTATGTATGCATACACACACATGTGTGTGTAAATATATATATATTTAGAGAAGCTCACTGTTTTCAGACTCCAGGTCATTCATCCTTGATTTCTTCTGATGAGACAAGTTGAGTATTATACTCACTGACTTTCCATCTGTTTTGACTCTAAGGACACAATGTCTTCTGTTGGTTATCTCTCTATAATTCTGTCTAAGTAAGGCCCTCTTGCTTGCTAGCATAATCTTGCAACTTTTTACAATAGTTATGTTTACCTGTATTTCAATAATTAAGTGCTACCACCTGGTCTCATCGGGGATCCTATCATCCTCATTGCCATGAGTGAGTCTCTTTCTGAATGTCCTCTCCCACTGTCAACCCTGCCTACAAAGGGGAGCTGCCCATGAACTTCTTGCTGATGTTAGTGACCCATCACCAACACATTCTTTGTTTCTTCTGGAATTTCTCATGGACTATAATCATACTGTGAGTCTCATACATGGTGTATCTCCTTCAACATGCCCACTCCTTGAGCCCATCAGACACAGAAATCGTGGGCATGATTTTTTTTCATTCTTCTAGGAACCAGTTTGCATGATTTTAAGAACCAGTTTTCACTGTCATCTAGATTTTGCATCTAGGATTTTCCTAAGTGTTACATCCTGCAATTTGGGAGAGTGTTCCTAAATCACTAAAGCCACCTTTATCCACTCTTATGCTCCAGACTCTTTGATTAAGCATCTTCATAATCCAATCCCCCACCAGTCACTTGGCTCCAGCCAGTCCGTGTTAGCAGGTCTTACAACTTCTTTGGAATATAGTCTCCTTCTTCCTTTACCAGGCACAGCATATTCTTGGCTGGGTTATGCTGCTAGTTACCTTCGTTATTGGCCTAATGGTCAGGAAGGAGGATGGAGTCAGATCCTGAGGGGGCAACTGCTGTCTTGTTGGAGAGAGACCTCTGGGTGGGTTAATAGAGAGGGGAAGGTCATTTCTGAAGTCTCAGAGATTTGGGGAATCTGAGAATTTAAATTTTTCAGGGGCATAAACCCACATGTTTCTTATTTCACATATCTAGCTCCCTTCTTTCCAGACAGACCCTTCACCTAGGCATAAACAGTACTTGGTTATATGTTTACCCTTCTTTGTAGCTCAGATACCATGATGATTCAGTATTGCGTGGATCCCCAGCTTTCTCTGCTATTCTGCTGCAGGAGATTAGAGCCTTTTATTCACCACCACAGATACTGTGGCTTTCACACTTGGTTTCTTAATCAATCTTAACCTTATTGTTATGTTTTTCTAGATCCTAAACAGAATCTAATGATAGTGACATAATTTCCCTGCCCTTATGTTCTTTATTTTCTCCTTCCCTTTCAGGTGCCTCATGTACTGCACCAGCTAGGAGATTCCCTTCTGTTTTGTTGTTGTTGTTGTTGTTTATTTTTTTATTTATTTTTTTTCCTTCTGTTGATATAGCCTCCCAACTCACCTCCAGGGGAAGTTTTAACAAGTGGATATTATCAGGTATCAGGACTATATGTGTACAACCAACGACTGCATCCTAATTACCAGTTGGTGGGGGGTTAGTAATACAGCTATCAAATCCCAACTTAGTCTTGTTTGCATCAATCAACTATTTGGATTCACTAGGGTACAAGCACAAAACAAAGTTTAATGTTCAGCAGGTTTAATAGAGTATGCTTGAAATCAATCTCCAAGGAAGGGAAGCATAAAAAGTAGAATTGGAGAAAAGGGAAAATTGAACTAGCATGCAGGTGCCATCCCAGCCAATCCCATGGAAAGCTCTGGAACTAATATGGTCCATCAAAGTCTCCCTGAATTGAACTGAAATTGTGGAGTCTTTCTGCCCTTGCCTTATCAGTCATTAGATGTGAGTCACTCTTGGAAGAGCATGACTTTGGGCAAGGTGGCTGTCTGTCCCTGCGGCAGTCCTTGAAAGAGATAAGAGCTGAAGTTAATCTTCTAACAGTTCTAACAACAGTTAAGGAGCCAAGTCCTTCGTTCATAGGGATATGAGGGCTATATCTCTATGGCTACCACGCCTTGACTCTGCCTAAGGAAGATGTGGGCAGGAAATTAGGATTCCTTTCATCATCTGCAGGACTGGTTTTATCCCTGCTACTAAAACTCAGAATTATCATTTTATTTGAAGTTTATATTCCCCCAAAGTTCTAATATATCCAAGAATAATTATCAAAAATAATTATCCTTAGGTATAACTAGGGAATATGGAAGCTAAACTATTAATTCTTTAGAACACGGAAGAACAGTTTCAAAATGAACCAGTCAATAGATACCGTCTCTGAAGTGTTAAATACGCTGCCTAGTGGCAGTGATTCTAAGATACATATGCATCAAATCCAGTAGGGGAGACAGACAAAAATACACTTGGCATTAATATTGTTCAATATGTGCTATAATGAAATAATATCTCAATTGTAGGGAGATCTTGGAAGAGAGAGCACCCAAGAAAAGGTTTATAAAGTAAAGGACCTCTGAGCTGAGACATCCTACACATAGTACCCATTCACTGGATGTTTGGTGAATAACTTATGTGGATTATACAGAAGTTAGGGTAGATGGGAGAATTTCAATATGACTTTGAAGGTCTTTAAACTTTTTCCCCTGATAGAAACCCATAGGTAGTCCAGTATGGGTATTTATTAGATGAGGTCAGAAAGATTAGGTGCTGTCATACCGCCTTGCATTCTTTTGTCAAGGGGTACGGACAATAGTCTATGGAGGGTAACAGAGGGCATGGACTTCTTGAAGTTATTAGAGCAGGTAGGTGAGCCACATATCAGTGATTTGTAGTTGGTCTCTCTATAGCAGTGAAGATTGGAATGGCTAAGGCAAGAATCTATGTCCCACCCAACAACCAAGTGACTCAGTATCATGGTTTCCCACCACATAGATGAGAACATTGATCATGGGGACCTTCGATGACAAGAAGTGGTAGGATTTGAACTCTGTCCTGGCTGTCTCCCAAACTCAGCTTTCTCCACGGCTGCATCATGTATGTGATTAAGGTGACATTACTTCAACTGGCTACATTTATTTCTTTCATAATAACTAGGCAGCAGCAACTACATTTTTTGTCGCCGCCCTTTTTTGGTAATATTATAAGATATTTAGGATATTTAGGAAGTGAAGACTCACTGGACTGTGCAGCAATTTTTCATGACCAGCTATTAGGTCTGAGCTGTCGCAGAACCACTGAGAGCACGGTGTTCCGAGGAATCCGAGGAATCCACGGGAGGTAACCATGAGCACATCCATGCGGAACGAGGCAGGGCATGACAGTGCATTTCAGCACTGTGTCAAAATAAACTCATTTATTGATTTGTCCGTCTCCGAGCCCAAATTAGCTCCCGCTGGTAAGCAGGTTACTGGTTCCTACCTCCTGGGAACATCTTTTCCAAATACTGCTGTCACCTGAAACCGATCTGGTTTCAGTTACCAGCTCCTTGCCTGTCTCTGGGCTATGGAAAGAGTTTTTGGAAGGAGGAAAGTAGGGCTGCCTGTGACTCCCATGCATTTGTCATGGGGCCTCGTGCGCACAGCTGTGAAAGCCTTCCCTCTAATTGGCTGATAACTTGGACAGAAATTTGCAAAAATTCTCAGTAGAGACCCCTGAGCTGTGCCCAGTGTAAAATCATCCTCTAGGCTGTTTAAGCCTAAAACGCTTTTGGTATCATCACTCTTATTTTAAGGAATTACCAAAGATTGGCTCAGCGTGTGCCTTTTGCTGAAAATCCACCAGTACCCCCATGCCCCAGTTCCTTCAATTCACCTAAATGGGCTGTTTATCGCATGCTATCGGCAACCAACCACCAGCAGATCTGACTGTGGGAGGAAAAGAGCTGCTTCCAGAAATAAGGTGAAGTTGTTTTGCAGGAAGATGGACTTGCCTTTGAATCCCAGCACCTCTGCTTTTTAGCTCCCCAAATTCTTTTACAACCCTCTTTGATCTTATTTGGGGGGTGGACTCTAGTTCTCCCCAAATGTGCCACCCTGCTGGGATTGCTTTACATATCCGAGAGTAGAAGGAGACTGGGAGAGAGGGTGCTGGGAAATTCTCTCTGGAAGGAGGAGAGCAAATGGGTGCAGCATGAATGGGCAGGGGGCAGTTTCTGCCAAGCCTGATCCTGTTTGGGTTTGCTTCTATATGTAAGGGACCCGGCAGTGTGTGATGTGTAACACTACCTGATTCACTTTCCTTCTGAAGCTGCTTCTCACCCTCAACGAGAAATAATAATGTGAACTTCTCACAGTCATGATGAAAAGTAAGAGAAATCATATAGTTAAGGTCTCAACCATGGAGCCTGGTACGTAGGAGGGGTTCAACAATCTGACAGTTGGGGTCTCCCTGTTCTTCGCCATTAGAATGGCGAAGGGATTTTAGAATTTACCAGTTGTTTTTATAGACATCTGTCTTTAATAGTTCCAAGTCCTGGGGGGAGGAATTAGAATTTGTGTTTATATGTTTATTTAGCAGATAAGGAAAATTGAGCCCCAGGAAGTTGGTCAAAGCCCTGTAATCCATACATGTACCCTCCCCACTCAAAGCTTGGTGGCACCATGAGCAAAGATTTCCTCTTCTTTCAAGAATTTCAAATGGGGCAAGTCTCCTCAGGGAGCTTTAAAATGTTGATTAATTTTAGATTGCCACTTTTCAGAACCCTGCACTCTGGAGAGATGAGAAATTCCCTGTTGCTTTCTGCCATCATATTTGGAGCCTCCCTCCATCGGCTGTGATTTTCAATATCATCAACTCTGGACCCTTCTACTCTCTTCTGCTGAGAAGCCAAACTGAACATGATTTATTGCATAAAAATCAACATATATTAAGGGATTTACAAATCTACTTTCCATTCATTCCACTCATTCCTTTCCATTTTGACAAAAACATCACTTGTAGAATGCTCTCAATAAAAAGTAGTTTGAGAAAATTGACATTAAAAAAGAGGCACTTGGGCAAGTTACTTTTCAGGTGCTCTGAGCATAGAAATAGACATGAATACTCTGCAACGCTCACAACACCAAGACCCCCACAAGACTGCAACCTCAGGAAGCTGAGACTCTCACAAAACTATCCATGCTCTTCCCTGGGGGGGAGGAGTGGCTGCTTTAATACTGATTACGCAGTCCCAGGAGATGGAGCGGGAACCTTCTGGCACACAGTTGTTCCTGAGCTGTTGAGCAAGGAAAAGGAGCAGCCCTATCATGCCTGGGGGGTGGGAGGGGGCAGAGGTTGAGCACAGGGGTCATGCTGAGAGTCCCATGCTGAGGTATAGCAGGGAAGGAATCAGGGGACAGAGGTTAAAGAGAGACTGAAGCCAAGTTTGCCTTGAAATAAAAGAGGTTGTCACATTAAACTAGAATACTATGCTTTCCCTTTTTGAGATTTTATTGAATGTTTAAAATTATAAATAATACTTTCCTAAAAAATGAAGTCATATAGAAGTGGCTCATTGCAACCCACTATGTGTTGCATTTTAGAGAAATCATTATGATGTCTACTTTGGGCCAGTGCTTCTGGGATACAGACAAAGGTCCTCATAGGCCCCTGACAGCCTTTGGAAACACTCATCTTAACAGCCCTGACTTTGTTCCTGACTAGGATTGGTTGCACAATTTGCTGGACCCATTGCAAAAGAAAAATTATGGGACTTTTGGTTTAAAAAGTAGGCATAGAAGCACCTGGGTGGCTCAGTCATTAGGTGTCTGCCCTGGGCTCAGGTCATGATCCTGGAGACCCAGGATCGAGCCCCGCATTAGGCTCTCTGCTCAGCGGGAGGCCTGCTTTTCCCTCTCTCACTCCCCCTGCTTGTGTTCCTCTCTAGCTGTGTTTCTCTCTGTCAAATAAATGAAATCTCAAATAAATAAATAAATAAATAAATAAATAAATAAATAAATAGCAGGAATAAAAGTACCATTAAAAGTACAAATAAAAGTGTTTTTTTTTTCTTTCTTCTGTGGTTTCTGTACTGTTATGGTGTTCTTTATTTGTCATTCGAGTGAGGAACACTTGAACTTGTGCTGTGCAGTAGAATATTTGATAATATATGGGACACATGTAAAGTTTAAGTACGATCACTGGCTCCTACAGGCACCTGCATTTCGTTCTTATCAGAACAGTGGAAAGATGGTATGAAAGAAACTCAATGGTTTTCGTTTTTAATTCCATTTCTTTTTTTTCTTAAGATTTTATTTATTCATTTGACAGAGAGAAACACAGCCAGAGAGGGAACACAAGCAGGGGGAGTGAGAGAGGGAGAAGCAGGCCTCCCGCCGAGCAGGGAGCCTGATGTGGGACTCGATCCCGGGTCTCCAGGATCATGACCTGAGCCGAAGGCAGTGGCTTAACCAACTGAGCCACCCAGGCTCCCCTCCATTTCTTGATACACTCATATTCTACTATGCTCCACCATTAATTTGTTTGTTTGTTTGTTTGTTTTTAAGTCATCTCAACCCAGCATGGGGCTTGAACTCACAACCCTGAGATCAAGAGTTACCCATTCCACTGATTGAACAGGCCCTTTCCTTTTGATTCACTGATCTTCCCTTTTCTTTCCATGCCATCCTTATCCTCATATGAGATTGGCTAATACAGGAAGTAATGTGACAAAATTTCTTAGACTGTCACTACTTTTTTTTTTTTTTGCATTCTATGCAAGTTCTGCTTCAGAAGGAAAATATGGCCTTGCACCCCTGCTCACTCAGCAGTAGAGGTAACACGATCCTTTGTAGGTGCTTCATGCCTCCCCGAGCTCCAGTGCAGGGTGGGTGCATCGGAACTGTGCCTATGTCTGGTCTGTGCCAAACACCACATGTGCATGAAGCCATGGGGGAAGTCGGACACACATTGTGTAACCCGCTCTCAAACACGCTCCATTGTCGCATCTGACCTCACTTAGGAGGCATAACTTCAAAAATAAAAGTCCAGAATTTCAAAATGGCAAGAACAAAACATTAAACAAAGCATGAGTCCTTTCAAGCGTGGGTCCTGGGGGTCTGATCTGGACCTTCAAGGCCCACCATGACTTGCAGTCTCTCCTCTGTGTGTCTTTGACCTCAAGCTACAGATATTATACATTTCTAGATCTTCCTTGACTGTGTTCTGCAGCAAGATGTTGATTAGGTGATTCAACAGCTGATTTAGCCAGCTTCCTTGGGTTGCCATTCAAGGGTTTTAGACAGTCCCCCGGGGCCTCCACCTGACCAGGTTATTCATGGACAATGGACTCGAGAATGGGACCAAAACTTCATAGCTCACTGTTCATGCATGCACGAGAGCCTACCAACATTTAGACGTCTTTTCACTTACTGACTTTTTTTTCTTCCTTCTCAGCCACTAATTCAAGTCTTTTCTCTCTCTTTTTTACTATGCCAGTTATAGCAAATATCCACATGACTAATGAGAATTTCGATTTCTTTCTTTTTGTGCTTCTGGACCTCTGGGGATGGTGCTAATGGACACTGGAGTGCAGAGAGATGGGCAGTGGGGGAGAGGACAAGCAGAGGCAGGAGTTTTGGGTTATCAGCAGTTGTCAAATAGTAAACTTCGGAAGGACCAGTGTCCATAGCATTCATAGATCCACAACAGGAGATGTCATATCAAAATGAAGTTCTCCATTAATGACCATTTTCTTCCAAACCGATTTGGGGAAATAAAAACATGTTTTAAATTTTATTTATGCTTCTTTAGATTTTGGTGGAAATCTAATCATTTAAATATGTGCTTGTTGTCACCCCTTAGGAAAGTCCTTCAAACCCTTGTCAAAATACCCATTACACAAGAGAGAGTACATTTTCCCTTCTGTCATCTCTGTATTGTATTCAAACTTTGATCTATCATTTTTTTACATTATGCTTTTACAACTTTCAGGATGTCTTGTAAATAATCCAAATAGATTCGCAGAAAGCAAATCAGTTGTTCCTGTCAGTGTGGCATCAAACAATCCCCAGGAGTAAAATGCTCATTAACAGTTATTACTTTGATGACATCATCAGTAATTTGCCTCATTCACTTTCTAACATGTTGTAATTTTGCTTTGAAAATGCTGCACATAATAAAGAGTTATTGGCAAAGGCTTTGAACTACCTCTTCTCGAGCAGGCTGGAATTTTAACTCTTCAAGCATGGAAACTTTCTCGCCAGCCTGCGTCTTGAGAGAATGCCAGTGGCCTCTGAGGACCCAACTGTGTGCTTCTATGATCTCGAGTCCAATGCTTGCAAATCATGATGGCCTTCTATCAGAACTATCAGTCATCTGCAAAACTAGGAACTTCTAAGCAACAAGAGAGTAGTGAGAGGAACACACAATTCTTGAGTCAGACGATCTGTATCAGGCCTTGGGCCTTGGACAAGTTACTTGAAACCTTTGGGTTACCTATAACTATGGTAATCACACAATATGCAAAAAGGTGATTTTTAAGACTTGTAAATATTTGTTGAAATATAACAAATACAGGAAGGTGCAAAATCATGAGGATGTTGGCTTGGTGAATTTTACTGAGGAAACAGATCTGTATGGATCAAAGAAATCAGGGCATGAGACAGTACCAGGACTTCTGTGACCACCCACTTGTTCTCTTCTAGTTAATCTCTATTCTTATGTCAATTATTAGTAGGGTTTGCTTGTTTGTGGAGCTTGATGTCAATGAGATCATACCCTGTGCACTGATTTGCACTGGTGTTCTTTCACTCTAAATTCTGTCTGTCTAGTCATCCCTGATGTCTCATGTAACAATAGTCAACACTTGACCATGACATCATAACATGGATTGTGTGCATTTATAACAATTAATCCACTGATATTTGTATTGGTTCCATCTTGGAGCTTTTATGAAACATGTTTCTAAGAACGTTTCTGTGCCTATCTTTTGATTGTGTGTGTGTGTGTGTGTGTGTGTGTGTGTGTGTGTGTGTGTTTTGTTCTTTTTTCAAATTTACTCAGATAGCAGTGTCTTATGTTTTAGTTTTTAATTTTTATTTACATCACCCTGTTCATCCTAATTCTGGAGGTTTTTTAAAGATTTTATTTACTTATTTGAAAGAGTGGAAGAGATCACAGAGGGAGAGGAAGAGGGTAAGGCAGACTCACAGCTGAGCAGGGAATCCAACTCAGGGCTCGATCCCAGGACCCTGAGATTATGACCTGAGCTGAAGGCAGACGCTTAGCCACCACCCAGGTGCCCTGACATATAGCGGCTTCATGCCACCATTCCTCCAGCCTCTCCAAGCTAGAGGAGGGGCAATGAGTGGAAATCATTGTTTGAACAAGCATTATAGAAAAAGAGACTATAGAAAACTTTTTTTTCTACTTCTTTTTAGACTCTTCCCTGTCTCGGAAGATGACCCAGTCCCGTGAAGTTTTCATCTTATTTTGTTGTTACTATTTAGTGAAAACAATTTGTTATGATCTGTTTCCACTCTTGCCTTCTCTTAAGGTTAGGGGTAAACTGCTGAGGATTAACAACTTTTCCTTCTTTGGAGATTTTCCCATCTATGGTGTTGGAAGAGCCTTCAGAAAAGCTGCCTTTCTTATGTGATGGCTCAGGGCTTCAAAGTGAGCTTGCTGGGAGGCAGAAAGACAGGCCTAGAGACAGAGAAAGGCACAGTCTAGCTCACCTTGCCTCATCCAGCTTCATAAGTCACACTCACCCCTCTTGATACCTTGTCCTTGCTCAGCCAGCCAATAAGGCTCCCCAAAACTAGAGGTCGACATAAATACGTTCTATCTCCTGATAAGGTTCTAGAAGTACATGTGGGGGCAGAACTTCTGTGGCCATTTTTGGAGAGTATAATCTGCCACATCGAGTCCTACCTATTTTTTTTCAGGCATTCAACTTTTCTAGAACAAGAACACCGTGGCATAAGCAGGTGGAAAAAGTGACAATGGTGGCAGTGTGCTGAGACTTATCCCCAAAGAACAAAGATAAGCTCAGGACTCTCTCAGAAGGAAGGTAGGAACCCCAAGGCATAGATTACAACTATAAAGATTTCACAAGTTACCAAAACCTTGTCACTCACCCTCTGCGTTTTCATCACAGAGGACCCTGGACCTGACTCTAGGATCAATGGGGAGGAGTGTGATTTGTATACAGTTTGTTGAGATGAGTCTCAAAGGACTCAACTGTGTGTTCTGTCCAACCATCATGACAACCTTGGGAGCTGGCTCTCTGAGTGGTACTGCAGGAAATGGAGCCTCCTAAGTCCTAACTTCCTGCAGCTATGAAACTGAAAACCAGGACATGAACCCACACAGGTCACTCTGAAGGCTGGGACCTTTTCACAGCAGTGTCAGATGCAGGCCATAGGGAAAACCACACTGCTTACTCTTCGAGGGTGTGTTTCTTCCTCCCTCCCTGGAACAAGACAGCAGAGACCAACAAAGACCCAGAGGGACAGTCAGGCCTTCCTCTCACACCTTCCTTCACTTAAACAGACATCCAATTAACTCCTTTCCAACTATGCTTTTGTCAACAGAAAGTAGCCCCCTTTGCATCAGAAAGATGCAGAGATTAGTCACTGAAGAGGAATAAAAATAGTTCACCAATGACTTTTGTGCCCCTAACCTCTGCTAGGTTCTTGAAGTTCCTTATTTAACATTTCACAGCATCTCCTAAAAATAACAATAAAATAAAATAAAATAAAATAAAGTAAAGTAAAGTAAAGTAAAGTAAAGTAAAATAAAATAAAATAAAATAAAATAAAATAAAATAAAATAAAACAAAATAAAATAAAATAAAATAATAAAAATTCCACAGCATCAATTTAAGTGTGTGGTTAGCTATCCATTTCATGGGTCAGGGAAGCTAAGTCTTAAAAGGTTAATCATCTTGCTGATGTCACATAAGTAGCAAGTGGGAGAGTCAAGGCTTTTACCAAACTTGTCTGATCTAAAGTTTTTCGGTTCTTCAAAAGTTCATTGAAAGACTGTCTATGTGGGTTGGAGAGAGATTGAGGAAGAAGGCCCCTTTCCAGGGACTATTGGGCCCACTGAGGCCCTTGAATTCTTCTGCTGTAATAAATGTAGAGGGGGTCAGTGCGATAGTGGGCAAAGCTTTACATCCTCCTCATGGGGCTGGGGCTGTGTCTCATGTTTGACAGACCCTCATTCAAGTTCATTAACTAGAAATTTAGAGACCTCTCAAGATTTGTTTTCATCCATTGTTTGAAGGCAAAGAATTATTTAATGCCCTGTCGACAAACTGATATACTAAGCTAAATGTTTCACACACTTACCATTCATCCTCATCATGACTCTGGGTTTCCTCTTGCTGTCCTTGTGTACAGGTGTTAAAACCTAAGGACCAGAAAAGGGAAATAACTCCTGGCCTTCTAGGGCTGCACAGCAAATTCTGGTGGAGGTTGAATTAAGATGCAAGTTTGTTTAACTCCAAAGCCTGAGCTCTTTCTGTCCTACCATGATTCCACTGGAAGAGCCCTTCTCCCATTAGCCTCCCCTGACTCACTGGAAGAATAATGCATGCTTTAGAGGTGCAGGCCCTCTTTCTTGGGGGATTTTTTTTTTCTCAAAAATCCATTTATCTTGGCTCCTTAGAGCTGCTTCTTCCTGACTTATGATGCAAGCTTTTCAGGTCATTGGTCCCTCAACCCCTCATTAGGGAATCTAGGGTGGGAAAAGTTCTAGGTAAGTCATAGAGTTCCCTCCTCTCTTCCTATTTTGCTTTTATTTTTAACTGCACTTCTTTCTGACAGGAACTCTGTTTGTCCTACTTGAGTCTGATGTTATGAGTCATCGGGGAGATATCATATGCCGATTGCCGAACCACGTTATTATTTTTCCTTTTTCTATGACTCATTCTCTTCAAAATCTCCAATTTCTGATAAAAGTCAGTAAGATGTAAGCACAGAAAATATTCCTAATGGGCTGTCTTATTATGTTTGGGTCCTCTCTGTGTAGTCTAATTCTTGGGCTGGTCAGTGGACATCAGTACACTTCTTAGAAAGAACTAGAGCCAGTGGTCAGAGCTCAGCCCTGCACCCCAGCAGGCAGGGTCATGGCAGAGCAGCAGGGGAACCTAGTTCATAGAACAAGTTCAACCTACGGCCTCTGTTGAAAGAAGAGAGGCTTTAATGAGGTAATATGAATGCTCCCTATACATGTACAACAAAATGGCAAAGAGCCATGAACCTTTTTTTTTTTTTTTTTGATGTACAATGTTTCTAATGAAGGAGACTTGTAAGCTGTGTTCCTCTTAAAATGCCTCTGAAAAATGAAGCCAACTCCTAAGTAAAATAATAGTATGGTTCATAAGATCATGGTGTAAACTAAAAATGTACTCAGGCGTGGAAAGAGATGGGAAGGTTTTTTTTTTTCTGGCTCATTTTATGAATTTGTAAATGAGGAGTCAGACAACGAGGCCAGGACAGGCATTTTGAAGGTCTTACCCAAAGCATAAGCACCTTCCGTAGCTCCTGGCACAGGTGCAGCCTCTGCAGGAAAGTCTTCAGTTATGGGGGAGCTCACCATGTGCGTATGTATACAACCATCTGAAATGCACTGACAAATGGCAGAACAAGGACTTTGGGCCCGGATCCCCCCTAGGAATCAAAGATACAAGTGACCTCCCTATCTCTGAGCCATCTTGGTCTTAAGAGGACAAACTCTTTACTTAGCTCCCCTATCCTCTGCCAGTCCTTGGCTCCCCAGCCTCACTTTAGTCTCTTCTTTTAGCCTGTGAAGTGGCTGGAGCAGGAGACCGAGGTAGCTTCAGAGTGCTTGCACGTGGCCTTGCATTCCCTGGGTCACCCTGTGCGTCAGCCTCTCTCGGGCAGCATGTCCCCAGAAGCCCCAGGACAGGTGGGTATTGCTGAGTTGTCATGGTGCAGTCACTGGACAGCTCACAGCCCGCTTCTAGTTTAGCCCTTTCCCTCCTGCTATGGACTGAATTGCATCACCCTGTAAGTTCATATGTTGAAGCCTTCACCCTAATGTCACTATATTTAGAGAAGGAACCTTTAAGGAAGTTATGGAGGTAAAGCAGAGTCATAAGGATAGATAGAGTAGGACGGTTGTCCTTCTAAGAAGAGACACCAGGAATGCGAGTACTTTGAACAAAGGCCATGAGAGCTAGACCTTGAAGGGTAGCTAAGAGCTCATGGAAGATAGAGGAAAAGGATCCCTCTGAGAGGAGTGGTGTGTGTGAGGCCCAGGAAGACACCGGAAGCGAGGTGTGTGTGAGGAAGGGCAGGTGGCTTTGTGTGTTCACAGTCCCTGCTTCTAGGTGGTGAGAGGAAGGGTCATGGTTAGTGCCATCAGGTAGGATGTGATCACTGCAGATTTCTTGTCACAGGTATTCAGCTGCCTCCCAAAGGGTAGGGACAGTTCCTGGGCTCTCTGAGCCCCCGTTTCTTCTGAGAAAGTCTTGAACACATGGAAAATGAAAGGCAGAATGTTTTTGTTTTTGTTTCACTTAAATTCAATTAATTAGCATATAATGTATTATTAGTTTCAGAGGTAGAGGTTGGTGATTTATCAGTCACATAACACCCAATGGTCATGACATCTGACGTGCCCTCCTTAATGCCCATCATGCAATCACACCATCCTTTCACCCACCACCCTTCCAGTAACCCTCAATTTGTCTCCTGGAGTTAAGAGTCTATGGGCCATACCACCCTAAATGTACCTGATTTCGAGTCTGATCTGGGAAGCTAAGTAGGTCAGGCCTGGTTAGTACATAGATGGGAGGCAGAATGCTTTTGACCACGAACTAAGCTACAGTGGTCAAGGGAGTCCTAATAAAACACACCTCCTTCCCTTCCCTCTCCTAAGCTTAAGGTTTGGGGAAATAACCCTCCTAAAATAAAGAAATTAAACTTCGGCTCTCACTCATGTGTCCTCATTGTCACATTCACTCTATGATTGAGACATGATGAGGAGAGGCATGTAGCTTTGTAAAGCCTTCTGATAAATAATAGAACATACATTTAGTCTCAGATCCTTGTGGGTCCAAAGCTGTTTTCCTTAACTCTGCTCCCTCCCCTAAATGCTGAATTTTTATAACAGAATAAAAGCAATTCAACATATTGTGATAATTTATTTTTCTGACCTTAGGAAAATGTCCAACAAATACCTAAATTACCTATGACAATTCTAATTTGGAATTAGTGACTCTGTCCTTCCTGAGTGAGTTAATTGAATTACTTATAGGTTAAATGAATATATGTGTTTTGAAAAATAATATGTATAAGTTGCTTAGACCAATATGTCACATACAATTAACACTCAGGAAGTATTGGCCAATGTTCATGTGAATAAATAACAGTATTTGTATATATTTCTATATATTAAGTTCACTCATTACATGTATTAAATTAATATATAGAAAAATATACAATATACACAATTTATTAATTTTAGTATATTAAAATAAAGTGCATCTTCAATGTATTAAAATCATATATTCCCTGAGCATCAATGTCCTTTAGGCTTTTGGATTAGAGTTTACACCTTTAAAGAAAGAGTTTACATTCCTTAGCTATGAATCAATTAGCCTTTGTTAACAAAATAGTATGGCAAATGGTATAATCTTTAATAACTTTGTCATCTTTAAAGAGAAGAGAAGGATAATTCAGACTCTCTTCTCAAAAAGCTGGTCGATTTCTTTTAGTTATCATGACTTTCTATAAGTAACGCCATGGAAATTCTTACTATTGTTGTCAAATTTGGAGCAAGTGCTACCACATTTCTTTTACCTAAAAGCTTTAAGATTTCAGGTCTTTTCAAGTTTTTCAAGTTTCTTTTTAAAAAACTTCGAAGACAAAATGTTCATTAGCCAGCTTGTCACGGTGTCTTCGTCTTTGTCACAATGGTGTATTTATTTTTGTTGATGTTGGTATTTTAGTCCCATCGACAAGAATTTAAATTTAAAATTTAAGAATTCTATTTCATTTGATTCCCCTATAAAAAGAGAAAATACATATATGGGGCATTTTGATTATGCATGCTGTGCTATCAAGTATATTCTTGGGAAGGATAGAACTTCTGTTTCAAATTATCTGCATAAAATTCTACATGTTTGTTGATTGAAAGGATTTCCACAGATGAACTTCTGGCTTAGCACATCTTGAGACCTCTCTGCTACTCCATGACTGTCGAGTAAGGTTACACTGTGAACCGGCTTCTGGCCCTACCCTTTGGTGTCAGTGGAGTGGGGTGATGGGAATATTTCTAGAATTTGTTCCTACACCCGAATGGCTACTATAACTTAACTGCTCTGGAAGTGACTGAGACACATAAACTCATTTCAATAAACCCAGACTGATCCCAACTTTGAGTTCTTCCCAGTGAGATCCTCAAAATGCCGATGGCCACTTTAATGCCGCCCAACACAAGGGGAAGTCTGGTGCAGAAGGTGGAAGGGAAAGAGACAGCTGTCTTAGTTGATTGTGGTTAAAGTACCTTACTTTTGCAAATTTTATAAAACCATATGACATGCTGTCAGGGCCCATACACATAAACCAGGGCTCTGAAGCTTAAGTTTACTAAATGTGCAGAAAACATACCCTTGGTTCCATGTTTGGAGAGTCAGTGGAATGGCAGTCTGATTTATTTCCCTCTGGAAAGCCATGAATGGGATTCCAAGACTACATGTGAAGCCCCAGACCATAACCGAGACCTAGACCTTTCTATGAAGGTCTCTTAAGATCACAAAGCCTGTCAGGGTCTGGACATAGGAGTCACCTCCGAGTCCGTGCACTTTTTGGCAGCCACACTATCTACTTATAGCTGTATTCATTCAGTGGTTCTGGGTGAAGAATAGCTTCACACCACGACCTATCTGCCCGCACCTATAGTTCCTGACACTCTGGTCTGATCAAAAGCAGAGACTTGGAGAAACCATGGCCCCGACTGTGGCCCAAGTTCATCATCAGATGATCTCACAGTAGGGAGGAGTGAGTGGGGCTCTGCTGAAGAAGAGGGTCTGGATGGCTGGAAGATGGAACATGCGACTCCCAGATGTGTGGAGGTTTAACTGAATGCTCTAAGGAGTTGTTCCCTTGTGGGTCATACTCTCCTACATCTAGTTTCCTTGGAGATCCATCCTCCACACTCCTACAACCAAGGCGGTTTTCAAGAAAATAAAATATGGCCATTTTATTCCTCCCTTAAAAGTAGGGGTTCTGATGAACCTGAGACTAGAACCCCAAGGCCTTGAGCTGATATCAGAGCACTTCGTTGTCTAGCCTCTTCGGCCAATAGCATCGCCTCACACGCTAGTCACCCAGGCACCTGCGGGATGTGCAGTTCTCAGGGGAAAGAGAACCATGAGAATATCTTCATGCACATCACTTCTGTAATCTGTATCTATGTCTATAATGATCTCTGTCTATCCAGAGAGTTGAACTAACCATCACAATACCCTCCCTAGTTTGGTTTATAATGGTTCTTTCTACTTTGGCTCGTATCATATCACTCTGCAACTTGAGTCTACTGGGAGAGGCTTTATGCTCCCTTAAGATTCTGTTACTGTCTGATCAGAAACCACTTTAGGTGTCTCAAGAAGTTTACAACAGGGTGGGGGGCTGTTTGGAGGGCAGGAAAGACGGAAGAGAAAAGGGAAGAATGGTATTAATCAGAGAATGGAATATACTGACACCTAGAGCCGAGATCCACAGGTCTACACCTGCTACTGAGCTTTAAAGACATTCTCACAGTCAGTCTTGGGTCTACCCTAGCACTCCCCGTGGGCCATAGCTGGAGCTACAAAAAGAGGGTTACTTCTGCTCCAGCCACTGGAGTCTGCAATCCCCTGACCGTCATGGCCAGCTTTATCCGGCAGCTTTGACTCCGTCAGAGACACAAGCCTCCTGCTTCTCTCCCCTGCCCAGTGGTCTGCAGCCAGCACTTCTCCCTGGCTAATCTAACAGAAAGCCCACCGGCCAGGGTGCTCAGCAAATGCAGTCTGCAAACCGGCAGCATCAGTATGAAAGCCGGAGAGTCTTCTACATTGTAGGGTCTCCTGGAGTTTCTGATCCTCAGGATTGTGCCGCTGCCTCCATATTTCCTTTTTCAACCTCTTTTGTCAAAGCAGTGGTAAAAGTTTTAAATAAGTTAATCTGTTGCCAAGCAACTCACTTTTATATCAGCACACTTCCCATTGCCAGGGCTGGCATTTTTTAATTTCTTCAGTGACAAAGTACTGGCAGGTTTTAAGGAATTAGGCATACACCTACGATACTCAGAGCTTTATTTATTTATTTTTGTCTTTAAAAAAGTGCTTGTTTTCATTACTTTAGATACAGGCCTCTATGAAGCTCAAGAGTGAAATATCTCTCTTTTCCATTGGCTGTACCATATATCTTATAGGCTTTTCACTGCCTTAAAAATATTTCTTAAAGATTTTATTTATTATAAAACTTTTTTTTTATTGACAAAAAAGTTACAGCGAGAGAGGAAACACAAGCAGGGGGAGTGAGAGAGGAAGAAGCGGGCTTCCCTAGGAGCAGGGAACCCAATGCAGGACTTGAAACCCATTACCTGAGCAGAAAGCAGATGCTTAACAACTAAACCACCCAGGTGCCCTTTTTTGGTTTTTTAGAATGAAGTAAACTTAGGACTTAAATAAAGCACTCTCCCCCTTCTTCTTCCTCTTTTTAGTGTCTCCCTCCTCTTCCTGCTCCTCTTCCCTCTTCCTCTTTATCCTTCTCCCCTTTCTCCCCTACTATTTCTTCCTCTTCTCCTTTTCCTTCTCCTTCTTTTTCTTCCCCTCCTCCTTCTTCTTTCCCTTCTCCTTCTCCTTCTTTTTTCTCTCCTTCTCTTCCTCCTTCTTCTACTTTTTCTATTTTTCTGCTGAGTATTAATCATATTCCAGATTTGCCTTAAAAAAAAAAAAAGCAGTGCTCAAAGCTAGATGATGAATCAGAGCTCTGGGACAATGCCACTCAGTTGCTATTTGGTCTTTCAATTAGAACAGTTTCTATGCATTCTTCACCAGGAGACATTTACACGCACACATGTTCACAGGCACTCATAGAAGTGTGCATTTTTTTTAACCTGTATAAATGGAAGATGGAGATTTGTTGAATGTTCTGTTGTTGATAAATGCTATTTCTAGCACTTTCCACCCATTAGTTCAGTCCTAGATGGGTGGATCGTGTTTTCCTTTTGGTCATATTGAGCCCATTTTACAGATGAAGAGTGAAGATCACAGAAGTTAAGTAACTTGCCCAAGTCACACCTGTTATTGTTGGAGAAGGAATTGAGCCCAGGCACGTTGACCTTAAGGTCTAAGACCATGTCACTATCCTTGATGATCTCGCATCATGGGGGAATGTGCAGTGCACATCTCATGCTTATGATCATGGTGAAGTTGATAATCCCCAAGGTCCTTTTAAAATATGAGTGTCTCAGCTATCATGCTATTTTAGTTTTGTTTAAAGTTATTTCTTTCTTCCCTGCACTCCAAAATAGTCTCGCATGCTCAGTTACAGCATAATAGTGAGCCTCCAGAAATGAGAGGATGAAGCTATGAACAATCACTCAAGAATTCTCAGCCTTGCGACAGAGTCTCTCAGAGCAACAGCTTCAAAGTGGGTCCAGTTCATGAGCATTTTAAAGACATGCCATGAAATGATGGCAGCATGTCAATTCATATGCTTGTCCTACCAACTGGACATTTTGACCTAACATTCTGGAAGAGAAAATAGATTGCATCATTCCGCTGTCTTCAATGTCCACAGACTCGGCTAAAATTAACCATATCTTTGACCTACTCTATCTCTGATCTGTATTTTTTGCTTTGTAGCCACAACTGTACAGTTTGAGGGCAATGCCTAAAACAGGAGCAAGCATTTCCTTCTGTTTTTTCCTTATTGGACTGACCAGGACTTAAAAGACAGGGAAAGCAAGGTCATCTTTTGGTTATGTGTATTAGGATCCTGCAACAAAAATATCAAACTTGTTGCCTGTTACCACTAGGGCTACTTCAACCCCCCACCCCCCTCCCCCGCCAGAGGAAATATGGTCAATTGCTTCTTAAAGTACTTTATAATTCCATGTGTTTCAGTGTATTAAAATGTTTGCACCCTAGGAGATGTGAAAATGTAGCTATAAGCCCTTTGAACTTTGAGGGAAGTTGGGGAGTCCTTTTGCTTGTAAATGGTGGAAGAAGAAAAGGTCATTGTGAATTAGGGCACATTGAGTCCAACGCCAAAATTCAAAATTCCTCCTTTCAGACCTGATGCCATTCTTATCTCTAATTCACACCTTTGAAATGCAAAAGTCTGAAATATGTTCTGCAGAAACAGCAGGCATCTGATAAGTGCATGTTGGAGAGAAGGAAAAGGCTGTTATGAAGAAGGTCAGGGGTCCACTTACAGAAACACTTTCCCCCTGCTCTGGGCCTGGGCTCTGGGGAAGCTAAGCTGGAGGGGTTTCTTCCATACTAAATTTCCTAATGTTCCCTAATGGCCTCTGTATCTCATGAAGCATTTGAAAGTGCATTAAAATGTATCCGCATCTTTAAGGATGCCTGCGTGGCTTAGTCGGTTAAACAGCGGACTCCTGATTTCGGTTCAGTCGTGATCTCAGGGTCCTGGGATCTAACCCCATGTTGGGTCCTGTGCTCAACAGGGAGTCTGTTTGTGATTCTTTCTCTCCCTCTCCTTCTGTCACCCTCTCTACTTGCTCTTTCTCTCTAATAAATAATTAAATCTAAGAAATAAAATAAAATAAAATAAAATAAAATAGCATCTTTCAGGATAATTATTCACTCAAGTCTCACAGCAGCCGTAGCCTTCCAGGCTGTAAACTGTTAAAATAGAGATGAAGTCCCACTGTTTCTTCCTCTGCTGCCCCATACTCATCATAGCAGAGACTCTGCTGAAAATGCCCTCCTGCTATCTCTCTCTTCCCTTCAGCTCTGCCTACCTGCAGAGAGGATAGACTTTTCAGGGCCGAGCTGTGTCCCTATACGAAGCAGCCGTTCACTGGTCGTGGTTCGGTGAGTAACTCTGTCCGAGTCTAAGAGTCAACATAGAAGGCCACTGCTGCCAAAACCTAAGTCATATTCTCCAGCGCGGCTTTTCTCACTATATTTGGCTTATCATCTCGCTGGGTCCTGTAACTGTCTCCCCGTTGATTCGGCACTTTGTTGAAGAGATAGCTGTTGGCTTTTCCAACTCTGACATGCCGACTGTGAGCCCATCGTGGTACTAATTCTGTACCTTTGCTAATTTAATGCTTACGCAAGTTCTTTGAGTCACAAACAGGGAGAAGATACTTAAAGGGTGTAAGGAAAAGTTCGCCAGAGTTAAGTAGCTTATTAGTGGCAGAGCTGAGTGCTCCGTCCAGTGTCCTTGGTGGCCAATGTCCTATCTACCCCGATTGCAGACCTTTTAATCACCCCTGACTCCATCCCATCTGTCCACTTGTGTTTGTGGGTGAACCAGGATACCTATCCCAGACGTGTTGGAGGGAAGTCTCCACTGGGGGTCACTTCCGGAGACCCCTTTTCAACATCACGTTCTTTCATGGCACCACTAGGCGGGATCTGCAGAGGGGCACTTGGACTCTGTGGTCTCCACGTTTTTTCATTCGGTGGGTGATATCAGATTCAGTCTGCGGGTCATCTAAGGTTGCCTCTTCACTTTGCTCATCACCGAAGACCCGTTTTACATCACAGTGCTTCTTACTCTTGTGAGAAGCAGCACATTCTGATGGGAAAGAAGTCATTGCAAGCAGCAGAGTGATCTTCTGCCGTCCATTACTATGACCAGGTTTGTGCCTTTCTTTTCCATTCATTTATTAATTATCTCCTTGTAAAAAAAAAAATATGTCGGGCGGTGTAATAGAAAATGTTCTGTAAGTACAAATTTAGAATAATAACATATGAGAGGCTAAACGTTTGGGTTCCCTCCAAATGTGTATGTTAAATTCTAACCCTCAGGGCATGAGGAGGTAGGGCCTTTGGGGAGTAATTAGGACATGAGGGCGGAGCTCTTATGAATGAGGTAAGTGCCCTTATAAAAGGAACCTCCGAGAACTCTTTTGCACTCATTGTGCCCTGCAAGGACAGAAAGAGAAGTCAGCAGCCTGCAGCAAGGGAGAGAACCTGCCTCACCAGAATCCTGATCAGCCTGATCTCAGACCTCCAGCTTCCACAATAGCGAGAAATAAATTGCTGCTGTAAACAAGCCATCCGATCAATGATACTTTATTATAGCAGTCTGAACAGACTAGGGTATCAGAGCAAGCACCTTTCACCATTGTTTCTACATTCTCTTCAAAACCCTGAACTGCCAAAGGCAGATACAATTCTCGATGTCTTTTTCAGAAAAACAGTTCAGGGGCAGAGTTAAGGTTTGGGCCAGCAGTCCCTCTCTTGGCGTTAAAAGGCTCATCACTACACTGGGTTGGAGGGAAATCAGATACTGTGTTCCTTCCCTTTGAGGAGACACCTTGAAGCAGCTGGTTACATTCCATAATATAATAAACAGGCTGCAGATTAGAAGAATCTAGAGTGAGAGAAACAGTCCAGATCTCTCTGCCGGATGAGACTTTTACCAGCCATGTGGAACCACTTTAGTTTGCTCAATCACTGCAGCACTGAAATATTTTAAAATTCCAAGCCATGTGTTGCCACATACTAAACAGAGTTTCAGCAAACCATGCACTGTGGCGTTCTCATGGAATCAATCTATGGATTGTCAAAGGATCTGAATTTGCAATCCAGAAAGAGCAGCACTTCATTAGGGCTCCGAGAAGGACCCCAGGGAAGGGAGGCATTCCTGCTTTCTTTTTTCCTTTCTATGTAATCTCCCAAAACACTTATTTCAGTCACCTGGATAATAAGTTATTGCAGTGAGTTTCTTTAACATTACATTTAATGAGAATCACATAGGTTGTTGGAAGAGCTTG
Source organism: Spilogale gracilis (assembly GCA_004023965.1). Taxonomy (NCBI): domain Eukaryota; kingdom Metazoa; phylum Chordata; class Mammalia; order Carnivora; family Mephitidae; genus Spilogale; species Spilogale gracilis. The sequence goes on from PITA01000164.1 coordinate 195,747, forward strand.
AGAAGACAAAGAGAACCGGAGCAAAGCAGAACAAGGGGGGTGGGCTCTCCTTGGAGAGGGTCCCCACTCAGAGGGAGAATGATCATTGTGTTTCTGGTCTAAGAAAGCTGATTTTCATAATAGAGTATTTTCTCATGCTGATGTTTTTATCTAGGAATGAATGCCAATCCTATCATAGATGTTTATAATATTTATCTTTATTTTTTTGCATACTCAGTTCCCTCTTCTTAAAATGCTATTCTTTTCCATCTCTACCTTGTTAGTTTCTTATCTATGATAATCAGCTCAAATGTCACCTCATAGAAACATTCATTCCATGGCACGGATCCTTCTCCTGCTCTCTGGCATCTTGGGTAAAGCTCTATCAGGTAGAATTATAGCTGATAGTGTACTTGTAGACTTCAACTCGAGGGAATCACTCACTATTATTCATTTCTGTGCCCCCAAGAGGCAGCATAGTAGTCACCCAGAGAGTATTAATTGAATAAATTAATGGATAGATGAATGATAGCAAATGAAAAGTAATTACCTGTATGTGCATTTCTGCTGTATAATCCAAATCTGTAACAGTTTTATCCAACTTGCTCAAAATTTCCAGTACCACTATCACAACAGACCTGATGTCTAGAGTTTGCTAAATTCTCATGAAATTTGGGTCAGAACCATGGACCATGTTGGAAATAGCGGGTCAAATCACCACCTTTCTACCTGCCTATTAAAAGTTTTAAATATACTTCTCAGTTCTGATACTATGTTTATAGGATTTGTATCATTTTGAAATTTAGCATATATAAAAAGAGCATATGTTCTGTTTTTGTATGATTGAAGGGATGATACTTGTAATTAAAAGATAATAATGAAATAAGCACTCATGAACCTCCTATCTAGCTTAGGAACTAATGGACTGTGATCTTTACCAACCTGGACATGAAATTCAAACACTTCATTCTCTCTTAATTATAACTAGAATTTATGAAAAGTTTATATTTTGTTTAGTGAACATGATTAATATTAGAAAAATCATATATAATCATTTAAGACCATTATTAAGACCTAGACAGCTAATGCAATGCTCTTGTCATCTCTGTAATATCCATTGTATTTCATGCTTTATTTCTTTGTTTTCCTGGTGTGTGGGTTGCTCCCAGGTGTGTGTGTGATTGTATGTGTGAGTGTGAGTGTGTGTGTGTATGTGTGTGTGTGTCCTAACTACCCATGTAGCCTTTTGTCTTGAACCCTATGCCTGCAAATATCTAACCATCTGATGGACATTTATATCTGTAGATACCACAGGTCCTCAAACTCAATGTGATGAAAACCACACTCTTTAAATTCTCTCAGGACTGTCCACAACTTAATCCTCCTTCTCCATATCCTGGTTGGGTCACTGACTCTCCCATACTAACACATTTGGAGTCATCGTGAATTTCTCACTCTCTTTTCACAAGTGCAATGCATCACAAAATCCTTTTCTCCTCGTGGCTTCTTTTGTTCAAGATATCCTGCACACGATTTTTAGGATGATGTTTTTAAAGAACTTTCTAGCCAATAACTCCTTAGGTTAAGCAATAAATGAACCACAAATTTTGATGGATCTCTGTGGCCTATGATCTGAAAAGACCAAGATGACAACTTAGGAACCATCATGAGGGAAATACAGTGAATAAAGGTGTGGCTTTCTGACCTCTGTCTGAGATCATAGACTTTCCCAGAAAGGAAAGAGGCATAGTAGCTCTCGTGCAGGGGAAGAAAGAGCCATGACTGGTCAGAACCACAGACTTGAGGAAAAGCAGAGCTCAGGATCACTGGGCCACCCCCATCATGTTCTATCAGAGCACACATTTTGCAAACATATTGCTTCTCTTTCTTCTAGAATGCATAGTCTTAATTTCACCCCAAATATCCAGAACTTTCATTTCACCCAAGCTTAGCAAAAACCTGTAAAGATTGGTTATTCATTTTGTATACTTGGCACAGAAGAAACTCTGTGAAGAAGAAGATGTATTTTCCTTGAAGAGCTTTGCATGAATGAATTTTTTATTTATAATTTATAATGATTGAACCAAACCTGCCCCAACCAATCTCACCATTTGATTCCCCAAAGGTAAAACACTTCTAATGGCTTCTGGGACCTGTGGAGTATTTGACAGTTTCCTGGGAGGATTCATATGCATCAGCTGCATATATAAGAAAGAAAGGCACCTATGATTATGCTGTTTATAATAGAGTTTCCAAAAGAAAATGGAGGTTTCCTGGCTTCCGCTGTTTGGGGAGGTGCTACATTGTTAATAAGCAAGAAAGACCAGATGAGAAGCCAGATGTCTGGACTTTCCAATGCTCTTGATTAGATCTTGCTATGTTGCTGTTGTTGTTGTTTCTTTTCTCTAAAGCAGTGGATCTTGGTGTCTTCTTCACCTCCAACTTTATTCAAGACAGAATCATTTGTTTGAAAGGATTATGGTTGGTAAAAACCTGGATTAAAATCATGCTCTTTTGATGTACATGCTGTGTGACACTGGGTGGTTTATTTACTGTCAATGAACTTCAGTTTCTCATCTGTGAAAGAGCAGTGTTATAATCAGCATCCTGATGCCATGGTATGGATCCCACAGGATGATGGCAACTCCCATCTAGGGGATCCATACATGATCATCATGCACCTTGTCCCTAACATCTAGATTCCTGCTTTTGTTTTGGAATGAAATGCGGTGCCCTCGAAGGGGTTTCCATGTGATACCCCCTCTGTGTGTGCCTTATTCCATAGTTCATGATTAAACTTAAGCCTTACTGAAGGACTACATGATTAGATATCATTAGAAGCCACCCATCTGAATGGTGTTAATTACAAGTATAATTCAGTTGGCTTCAACAAATATTCACTGAGCACCAGATATCGTGTGTATAAAGAGAAATGAGGCGGGGTTTCTGCCTTCAAAAGTACAATGTATATGAAGTCAGGAGGATGAATGTGAATAATGGTTAACAGGGTGTGACAAATACTATGCGGACACATCAACGGCTATAAGGACACACCGGAGGGAAGTGTAGATGGCTCTGCTTGGTCAGAGGACAAGTTTCAGGAAAGCCACCCAGAAGAGATGCATTGGAACAGGACCTCAGAAAGGGAGGAGGTTGTCTGGGCAGAAAAAAAAAGGGGGGGGGGGACAAAACATTACAGGCAGAGAGAACAACACCTAAAAATCAACCAAGGTGTTTTGGTTGGAATCAGAACCAGTTTGGTTCTGGTTGTCACTTGTTACTCCCTATGTCACCTTGAGTAAATTACTGGACCCATCATCTACTTTTCTTACTTGTGAGCTGATTCTAATAATGTCTACCACGAAGGTCTTAATAGAGATGAAATGATACTGTGAAAGTTCACCACATTAATGCTCGGTACACAGAACTTACTCCATAAACGTCTCAACAGGCAGATGCGTGATTTCTTCATGGAACACAAAAAGCATGATGACAGCAGTGTGGTCTGGCATTTTCCTGAAGATCACTGGGATGAAAATCCCCTGGAGACTCCCAGTGTGGACGCTTGGCTGGGGGTTGACGCCTGGGAGAGCAGCAGTTAGGACCAGGTTTTGATGCGTGTTTGCTTCTCCTTCAGACCACCAAACTACATCATTGAGGTGCACCTCTCCTCTCTGCCCTGGGGACTATTCCCTGCTCACGTCACTGAGGACTTTGTTGGACTCACTTGGTCTGGTGGCCATGACTTTCTCAGCACAGCAATTCATCCGCTGTGAAGTCGTGCAGGTGGCCCGCCAGACAGCAGCTCTGCTGGGGATAAGCACCATCCACCCTGGGTTACGGTTCCACGTGATTGAGGTGAAGTCAGCGAAGGCAAATTCCAAGAGGACTGAATTATGCACAACAGTTTCCAAAGGCGGTGGTCCAAACTTCTGTGCTGGGGCCCCTCTGTATTGACCCCGACCCACGGGCACCCCTACAGTGTTATACCTGGAAATACTTCTCCAGGAGACAATGTGTGAAGTCGGTACCTCCCACCAGGCACCTGATGGAAGTCAAGTCCATTGCTTGTGCTCACTGGGCAGCTCTCTTCAATTTTAAGTCCTCCTGAGCAGCAAGAGGGCCCGCAGAGCAAAGGTCCCTAAGCTATGGTGCTAAGTCACCATTTACAGGGCTGCCTTCAGACTACTGGGCTGAGGACTGGCCCTCTGGTCTGTGGTTTTGTTTCTTAACTCCCAGATCAGGTTGGGAGCAATAAGGCTAGCCACCTGAAACAACAACTTTTGCCTAATCTAGAGTGATCTATTTCCTCAGTGAAGATTGCTTTTTGTGCTATTTTTATTTTTAAAGGGAGTTAACATCTAACGTGTATTCGTTAGCTGGTTCCTGGCCGCCTGAATAGGTCTGTTTGTTTGGGCATGTCTGGCTGCCAGGCCGCTGAGCCCTGCTTTCCTCAAGGTTCAGGAAGCTCTAAATATTAATGAGGGCCAAAGACCCATGCATTTGGCAACTCCTTCCCCACCATGCACTCCATTAAATACAATTTCCGAAGGCATTTCATAACTTAGAAAACCTGCCCGGGAAAAGCATAGCACCATTACGATTCTGCATGATGGTAATCTCTAAAATGTCATTCATTTATGCAGAAGGAATCGGTGATCTGACAGATGATTGGTCAGTGGCTTACAATGAGCATCTCAGGGCACTTAGAGGGATGAGTGGTTCTCAAAGTGAGGTCTCTAGGTCAGCAGCATCAGCATTGCCCAGGGAAATCTGTTAGAAATGCACATTTCTGGTCTCTACGGCCAATGTGGTGAGTCAGAAATGCGTCAGAAATCCTGGGGTGGGACCCAGTCTTGTGGGGGTGGCACAATGATGTGCAAATACTGCTTTCCTACTCCATGGGACCAGAGTCTATCAGTGTGAGATAAATACAAGTGTCCCTCGGGGAGTTTAGGATGGGGGTGTCGGCGGCCCTAGATTCCATTCCTAGTCCTTCCATTGATTAGATTCTTACCTTAGTAATATTTCTGGGCCTCACTTTGCTCATTCATAAAATGGTGTTGTTGATACAGTCTGCTCTATTTAACTACTTGAATTGTGATATTGTTAATGATAAATAATGAACTATTTTTTTTTATTCTACATGATATAATAAATACAAGTAAAGTGCCTTGAAACCTTGAGAGTGTTTCATATAGTTAATACCTGTGCCAGGATTCCCTTAGTTAATCGGTCTCACCGGCTGTATTGGGATAGCTGAGACACAGGACATGGGGTCTAAGCACAGTGAAATATTACTGTGTCCCATCAAAGATGACAACAAGAAACATTCATTGTCGGTGTCTATTAGCTAGACAAATGAAGAAAGTGTTCGGTGGACCCTTAGGGGATTGGAGAGATGAAATAGAGGAACAGCAGGTACATCTTGGAGACAAGAGAGCAGGGTGTGCTCACGAACGCAAAGTCCAGTGTGCTTGGAGCAGAGAGTGGCCATGAGTATATTTAAATGCCTGTGTGTGTGCACGTGACTGAAAGAGAACACAGGTGGGATGGCGGTGTGGGAGAGAAGGGACAGAGACAGGGAGGGAGGGAAGGAGAAAGAGAAGCACAGAGATAAAGCAAGGGACACCTGGGTGGCTCAGTCTGTTAAGACACTTGTGTGGAGCACACGATGTTCTAGGGTTGTGAGATCGAGCCTGTGTCGGGCTCCATGATGGGCATGGAGTCTGCTTAAGATTTTCTCTCTCCCTTTGCACCCCCTCTACACACACAGGAGCCGGGGCCGAGCGTGGTTCTCCTGATGCTTCCAGCTCCGCTGTGAGGACCCCACACTGGCTTTTGTGCTGCTGGAGCAGGCCGGGTGAGGGCCCCCGCTGGGGAGCAAGCAGGGCCGGCCCAGGCCAGCTCTAGGCGTGTGCAGACCAGTCCAGGCCCCTGCAGTGCTTGTCCACAATGATATTCCAGAATGCGGTCCTTGTAACACCTGCAGGACACCTCTTTGTAAGCCCAACATTGAGAAAAGTCAGAGAGAGTTTTTAATTTTGCTCTTCTATCCCTCTCCATTCTTACTGAAATGATCATATAACAGTTGAACTACTTAAATTAAAAACCCTCTGTTTTTCCCATTACCCTGAATATATAACATTTCTTGTCCTACTTCTTCCCACCCTTTTCCCACAATTGTTTTTCGCACAGTGGTAATCGTAATATATGTACTATGGTGATATATCTTTTGACCCTTGCTTTTCTTTTCATTATTACTGCATAATAAACAATTTTACTTGTTGCTATGGTGTTTCTACCATGTTCGTTTTAATAGCTACATAATATTTTATTCAGTGAATGTGCCATAAATTTTTGAACCATTTCTGTTGTTTTCTTAGTTAAGTCCCCATTCTATGATAAAACATTCATGTCAATATACATAATAACTCATTTCCCTTTTACTATACCTTTTAGTACTTTGGCTTTTGTTATTTTCTCTTAGAGTTGGATAGAATTTGGAAGTTAAGAACCGCATTTTTAATAGGATGGTCATGGTTATCTTAAGACATTCCACAAACATTCCAAATGCTGTGATTTTCTATTTTTATCCATCTAGTCAAACACACCAGCACTTGTCTCCCCTTTTATGGAGTTTTGTGCACGTTGGCTGTCCTCCTTCACCTTCTCCCTTCTCGTTCTGTGCTGGTTTAGTCTAGGGGGTCTGACAGACCTCCTTAAAAAAACAGACACATGCAACTGGCTTCTTGTGCTTTGTTTTTCATCCAACAAGGAAACAAGCTATGTAGCCAGAGCTTTCCTTCTCCCTCCCTCACTATGCCTTTTGTTCTCCTTGCCATAATAATTTCCTCGCTCATCCTTTTCTCTTTAAATTCAGTACTTGATTCCATCCTTTACGTAAGTATTCTCTTCAGGAATGTTCCAGTCTATTCAATTCTCATTATTAGTGGTCTGAGGATACTTGGGGCCTCCTGTCAGGAATCAGGTCATCAGACCAGCGTGGAAGACAATCAGATGCCCAAGTTGGAGGGTCCCATCCTTACTTTGGCTACCATTAAATGAGCTCACATAGACCCCTCCATTTTTCCCTCTTTCTTAGAGACATACATGCATATATTAAATAGTACCCTTACTTCTAGCTTCCTTTAATTTATCTATCGATAATGTTACCTTTTCAAGTCCCTGGCTTTGTTATTTTCTTACTGGATTTTGTGTATTTTGCAGGCTGCTTCAACTTATTTTGTGAAGAAATGGAGAGATAAATGAGTGGGGGGTCTTGCATGGCTCAGCCAGTTAAGTGTCTGCCTTCAGCTCAGGTCATGATCCCGGAGTCCTGGGATCAAGCGCCACATCAGGCTCCCTGCTCAATGGGGAGCCTGTTTCTCCCTCTGATGCTCCCCTCTCTCATGCGCTCTCCCTCTCTCTCAGATAAATAACATGGAGGACATTAGGAGAAGGAAAGGAAAAGTGAATTGGGGTAAATCGGAGGGGGAGATGAATCATGAGAGACTGTAGACTCTGAGAAACAAACTGAGGGAATTAGAGGGGAGGGGATGGGGAGATGGATGAGCCTGGTGGTGGATATTAAGGAAGGCACGTATTGCATGGAGCACCGGGTGTGGTACATAAACAATGAATCTTGGAGCACTGAAAAAAATAAAATAAAATAAATTATTAAAAAAATAAAAATAAAATTTAAATCCCCATCAAAAATTTTAAATAAATAAAAAAATAAATAAGATAAATGAGTCAATTTCTGCATGATTGAATACACAAAGATTTTAAAGTAAAAAAAAAAAATTATGGAAAGACATTCCCTGATGTGATGACTCAGATAAAGTTGACTTCCCAAGCCATTTAAGCCAAAGGTCAGTCATTATTCATTATACCCAGGCCCTCATCCATGTAGACTGTTTGGAAGTCCCACTTTTGATACTCACTCCCTAGAAAAGGGACCCCCCCGCTAAGGGTCAGAGAGTCTGATTCCTGGGATCACTGCTGAAAATCTATCCTAAATGTCAATTGCACACTGAATGCTTATGAACTGTGGCACTTGCCATGCCTTCTGATTGGAAGAGGAAAGATGGAAAATTGGGGGTGTTCTCTTTCCTTTGGGCAGCAGACCTTACCTAACTGTGTACCAAACCCATGTCTTCTTTTTTTCCCCCTGAACACAACAAGGAGACATCTCCAACCTTCCTTGAAGTAGGTCAGGCCCAGTGACCGAATTTCCCCCAGCGGACTGTGTGCAGAGGTGGTAAGGGCTGTTTCCATCCTGGTCCATGGAAGGCTGCTACCTACATAGGCTTTCCTGTACCTTTCCCTTTTTTTCTAGCTTCACACATGTGGATCTGGTCATCGTTTTGGAAAGCACGTACTGAAGATAGCAGAGCCACAGCATGGGAACTCACCAGGTCCCAGAAAGTCTGCACTGCTAACGAGGAACATAAATTTGGGGATTTATGTGAGAAAAAAAAAAAAAAAAGATTTCCATCACATTGCTGCTTATACATTTTTTTCCACTTGTTTATGACATGTAGTGTTACTCTAACAAAATACACCATCAACACAGTAACTTAACCGAGTCTCTTCATGAATTCTAAGTCATTTATTATCATTGATGTTCAAATCCAGCCTATTGGTGTGAGGGCCATGTAAATGCTTTTCAGAATCCAAAGTGCATAATTTTGGTCACTTATTTTGGGTTTTGCTGAGGATCTTGCACAATTTTTTTTCTTCTGAATTATTTCATAAGTATTATTATATAAAGTAAAGAGAAAAGGTCTCTAGAATTTTCAAGACCTCTCCATCTTCCCAAGGGCACTATATAATCATCATTTAAAATACAAGACAATTCAATTAAATGACATGAAGATTTCCATGAACCCAAGGAACCAATGAGAAGAGACTTTTTATAATATTTGCAGGCAGATGAATGCTTACAGGAGTCAGAACAAGGCCCTTTAATTGAATTATTGTACTGACCAGGCATCCTATTTTCTTTCGTGTTTCACTGCTTCTCTCTGACAAGTTCAACTGAACCACTTTTCTTTTTTTTAAGTACTAAGTCTGGCTTTTAAAAATGTATATTTCTAGCTCGACATAGCATGTCTTTCTCATTTGTCTTGTATGAGTGGAGTGTTGATTTACTTTGGAGTCACTGTATAAATTCTCATTTTTTGCTCATGCTGGTGGTGTGCATGCACACACACTCTTACACAGGTATCCATGCTGAGGAATTCTATGAATGGGAAGCTTTCCCCCCAGTGCAGACAGTACCTTATTTTAAGGTTATCAGCCACCAAAAGATGCAGGAAGAGGAGAGCCAGTGAATTCGCGGGTGTTGAGCTGTTGGGTATTCTTGAAGCAGGTTTTTAAAAAAAATTACAGTTTAATAAAACCCAGCTGACACCAAGTCTTTTTTTGTAAATCATGTTTATGAGATATGAGTCAATGATGACATATCCCTAAGCTATTCCAATGAAAGGAAAACCTCTAAGGCAAGCAGCCGTTGGTTTTGTGGGAAGCTGAGCCAAGCATGTTGCTCGAGCCTGTGGGGTAGATTCTTTCCTCATTTCAGGGAGACTAGGAAATCTTCAGAGTAAGTTCCAAGGCAGATTTTTTTTTCCTGTTAGAAAGTGCAGTCAGAGACCAATTTGGTCTGTCCATAGTCATTCTGACCCTCCTCCCTGTCAAAGGAAGGACTTGGCTATGAACGGTCATCTTGAGGGTGAAACAAGCTCAAGGATCAGTGGGCCTTTGTGTAGGTGTTGTTTATGTATTCGCAGCTTCTGGAAGTCTTTCCTAAAGGAGGTCCTGTATAACGAAGGAAGATGACTTTGCCAAAGCAAAGATGCTTTCCTTATGCCATCATTTAATTCCTAGCAGAGATGTTTATCCTCCTCAGACTCCCTTACTATGCCATCAAAGGTGATGCTACAGTCCACATGACCTCATGACATAGCGAGTGGGAAAAATACCCATGCAGTTAAGAAGCACAGGAAATAGTAAACTCTCTTCATCTTCTCAAAAATAAGCTGAGCATTTCCTTGGAGGGAAAGTATTGTAGATATTCACCTTGAGGAAGAGACTACACACTTTTTATAAATTAAAACCTCTTATTTTAGTTTTCAAAATTTCTTATTTTCATTAGGACCTGAGAACAAATCCAGCTTTCTCCTTGGACCTGAAAAGACAGAGTGACAGGGGCACTTGTGTGGCTCAGTGGTTAAGCCTCTGCCTTCGGCTCAGGTCATGATCCCGGAGTCCCGGGATCGAGCCCCACATCAGGCTGCCTGCTCAGCGGGAAGCCTGCTTCTCCCTCTCTCCCTCCTGCTGCTTGTGTTCCCTCTCTGGCTGTGTTTCTCTGTCAAATAAATAAAACCTTAAAAAAAAAAAAGACAGAGTGACAGACACATCCTAGACATACAACGGATGAATGTTTGAGTAGGATTTCCTTATAAAAGTTTATCTGTGGACTGAAGATACACAGCTTGACTCAGTTGTAACTTCTTTGTCGTGATTAGATATGGCATTACATTAACAGTCTAACCTATACTAGACACAGTATGATTCAAGGGTTCAAACATATCATCAATGACCACGGTTAGAACCAAGGAATTTTAATGGTGAGGCTACTTTTAGGAAAGCTCTTTCCAAGTGTATGTATAATATATTATTTGGAATTCATATTTAATGAATTCTATAATTCAGAGGGTCATGTTTCAGCAAAGTCAATTATATACAAAATATAACTTAAGACAAAGAGGTTTGAAAGAGAAAGAGAAGATGAAGACAAAGGTGAAGAAGAGGAAGAGGAGCAGGAAAGGGAGGGAGGGAGGGAAGGGGAGAAGAAGGAGAAACAGGGAGGGGCAGGGGGGAAGGAGGGAGGTCAGAGGGAAGGAGAGAGATCTGCTTCTGACAGGGATGTCAGCTGCAATAACACCATTGTACTTCACCCCACTGGAGCTGATCTTGCCTTCTTGACCTGACGCCAGGAGTGATTACGACATACCGACATACCAAGACCCTAGGACACAGTCACTGGAGGTGAAGTCGGCAGCTTCCTGCATTCGTTTTCTCCATGACTTACACCAAGTTCATCCCACTAACCCTGAGTACAAAGTGTAAAAGTAAGACTGAAAAATAGGAGTTTGTCCAGAGAAGATCAAGTTGTGTATTAAATCTTGAGAGGCCAGAAGACCACCTCTGATGAGATAACAACATTGAGAGAAAAAGAAATATTTAGCTGAAGACAGAAAATTCAGTGGAGACCCTAATTCTGTTTTCAAGTGTAAGGAACCTGTCAAGAGAGAAAAATAGTTGAGTCACTCTGGGTGAGCCTCATTAGTCAGCCAATTCAAACAGGGAGATTTCAGCTCACTGGGATTATGAGTCAGTAATCAAAGATGAAATGATCTGTCCTATACATTCCTTATCACTAGGTGAACCAGAGAACCTCCATAATCCTGACAAGGAAACGGTGGGTGGAATTCGTAGCCAATGTGAGAACTCAGACATTTTCTATGTTCTTTTTCTGCTTCTAACTTCCGTGATTTAATGAATGACTTGGTTTTTTGTTTGTTTGCTTAAGAAAACTCTACTGAGTTGATGGAAAAGGGCCACGCTTTAGAGGCAGATCTATGCTATCTGCCAAGAAAGGCCTATCAATAGATTTGCTGTCATGTTAGACTTCACATGACAAAAGCAAGAACAGGAGTTCCCTATTCTGGTTAGTTCTGATATTGACTTGATATTGTCCAAGTTCCTCTGCATAGACAGCTAACCTATCCCAAGCATTGGAGTCTTACCCTCCCCACCTCAATGTCATTAAAAGAAATTCAGTAGCATCTAAGCAGAAAAATACAACTCTCCATATTTCATCATCTAAAATGCTATATATGGGGACGCCCCGGGTGGTTCAGTCAGTTGAGTGCCGAACTCTTGATTTTGGCTCAGGTCATGAACCCAGGGTCATGAGATGGAGCCCCTCAGAGTCTGCTTGAGATTTGCTCCCTCCCTCTCCCTCTACCTCTCTTCTCACTCTCTCTCTAAATAAATAAATAAAATCTTCACAAAAAATTAAGAACTATATACAATTCTCATACATACATTTCCCACCTAAGCTTTATAAAAACCATACGCTGTTGTTACCATCCCCTTTCTACAAATGAGAAACTGAGTAAAACTGGAGCTTTTCTACTTAATAAAACAAAGCTTTATTTTTGAATTCCTCAAAATTTTTGAAGGATTCATAATACCATCAAAAAATAAAATCTTAGGAATAAAAGTCATAAAAGATATGCAATCCTTGTATGCTGAAAATGACAAAACATTGCTGAGAGAAAGTAAGGAAGATTTAAATGAATGGAGTGATATACCATGTTCATCTACCAGAAGACTCAATATTACAAAGTATATTCAACCAAGTTAAGCTGTATCCTCTGCCCAGTCCTGATAAAAATCAAGTCAGGGTTTTTCTAGAAGCTGACAAGCTGGTCCTAAGACCTACACAGAAATACACAAATACACAAATACACAACTCCGACAGGGCACTGGGAGTTCAGTTCACTGTTTTATCTATTTGTCCCCAAACCCAGTACAGTTCTGCCTCCCAGAAAAACAAACAACAACAACAAACAAACAAAAACAGTAAGCGTTTCATAAATTAATCCATGTTTTCATTTGTAGTTGTTGTTGTTGTTTCCTAACAAGCTAGATTAGATAGTGCTACACTGGATTCAGTTAACGTCTGCTCTCTGACAATTTCAAACTTAAGTCTGAATACACTAGAAATGTAGGCGGAGATTCTTGTCAAGACCTGTGTGCCCAATATTCAACTCCTAGATCCAAAGTGTGCTACTGGTGATTGGGAAAAGTGGCATCAAATTGCTCTTCTAGAAATATTCCGTTTCTGAGGAAAGATGACTGCTTCACAGGGAGTGCATAATGCCTGGCAGTGCAGACAGGGGATGTAATGCTGTAAAAATGGAAAGCTGGATTTTGGTCACAACCTGAGTTTTTAGTGTCCTAATGAACTCCAAGTCCTCATTCCAATGAATACTTCCCCTGGCCAAGATCTGATCTGAGCCTTTCAGACAGGCTTATTCATGTGTTCTTCTCAACCTCAGCCTCTCCTCCAGGCCCTAGATTTTGGCTCTCACATGCATCCCTTTTAGACCCTTAGTGCTCACAGCATTAGTGTTGCCTCTCCTCACTTCTTTTAGGATAGTTTTCTATAAATGAACTGAGAATAGAGTCTATATATAAATATCCAGTGAATTTGAAAGAGTTTTTCCCTTCTGCATTCTATTTTGACTCGCATTGATACTGTATCAATTATCTGCTGAATTGTGTCACCTCACAAATTCAAATATTGTGTCCTAAGCCCATTATCTCAGAATGGCCTGTATCTGGTGATAGGATCTTTAAAGAGACCGTCAAGGTAAAATAAGATCACATGAGTGGGCCCTAATCCACTGTCTTTGTAGGATGAGGAGGTTAGGACACAGACTGAAAAAGAGGGAAGACCATGTAGGGACAGGGAGACCTTATCCCCTGATCAGCAAGCCAGGGAAAGAGGTGTGAGATTTGCCTTTAATTTTTCCTATGTTATGCAGTTATCCTCTGGTTATTCAGTCAGGATTACAACCAAACTGATGCGATGATTTGGTTATGATTCTTTGTTTTTTCTATTCTACGGATTAATTTGGGTAATACCAGAAATGATATCTCACAGAACTAATCCTGAAATCAGAATGGACTCCATGGATATAGATTCCAGCTGTGGCTTTTATAACAATTATGTATACCTTAGATTTGATTTGTGTTTTGTTAGGGTCAAAATTCATATAAAACTGTATGAAAGGGGCACCTGGGTGGCTCAGTTGGTTAAGCAACTGCCTTCGGCTCAGGTCATGATCCCGGAGACCCGGGATCGAGCCCTGCATCGGGCTCCCTGCTCGGCAGGAAGCCTGCCTCTCCTTCTCTCACTCCCCTGCTTGTGTTCCCTCTTTCGCTCTGTTTCTGTCAAGTAAATAAAATCTTAAAAAAAAAAAAAACCTGTATGAAATCGTTTGTGGTCACTACATATTCTGAGGGCTTAAATATTTAAAAATAACCTTATTTTGTTTTCTTTAATTTCTTTACCAGATTTATAAAACTCTATTTTCCTTCTTGTGTAAGTTTTGGTTGGTTAATTGGTTTCTGAAACACTGTGTTGTCAAAATCATTTGAAAAAAAAATGTATTTATCCTTTTTTATTATTGTTTATATCTGTGGCAATGTACTAGATACTGTTTATTTGTGCCTCATCTTTCATTTATTTAACTATACTCCTCATAAACTGTTCTCCTCTTGATCCCCTCAGAGAACAAATTTTTGCCATTATCCTCTCGTTATCTTTCAGCTATTGAGCATGGTTTTCTATTTCAATACTTAGTTTTTCCTTTCTTGTACATGATTTAGATTAAGTCTCATTATTTTTCCGCCTTTTTCATAGCATAACTTTGTAATGGTTCAGTCTCTCCCTCTTTTTTAGTTTAATTAGTGTATCTCTTCGAGGTTATTACATTCCCCTAACACACGGCTTTCTCGTAGATTTTCCACAGGTGGTATTGTACACAGAGAGAGATCTTTATTCTCAGACTTCTAATATGGCTTCTTACTTGATCTATGCACTTAAACACGTGTTCTCCTTAGCAGTTATTTTTTTGTCAACAGTGAGGTTTGAGTTAATCTAGTTCATGGTCCCCATCATTCCCGGTGGGTACAAGGAGTTTTATCTTATTTTATGTAATTTCCCCCTTGCATCCCCATTCCCCCTGCTCCTCCTCCGTCCACCAGCTACTGTTATTTTCACAGCTTGATTGGCATCCTACTGTTTATGTGTGCTTTCTAAGACGTCTATTGTTGTTTTGTGCATTGTTTCAAATACTGTGTATTACGTCCTCTGTTCTTGTCCTGAGTACGACGTTCACGTATCCACCTGCGTGCTCCACAGCCTGGGCTCCATAATATGTGCCTCCCACACGTGAACACACAGATTTTCCACCAGCAGGTCACGAGGGCTCCCATACCCCACAGCTCCCTCCAGAGCTGGTGCCAGCCTCTCCCCGACTCCCGCAGACTTGTGAGTGTGTCTGTTTAAACACACGTGTCCACAAATCTACTTATGCCTTTATTGGAATGCATTTTGTTGTTACTCTCATTGTGGCATGCTTGTACAGGATGGTCTCACTTTTCTTTACCTTTCGTTTGTCAGATCGCTGTGGAGTTTCCCAGTCTTTTTACATGCTTCTCAGCCTTAGTTCCCTCTCTAAACTGCCTGTAATTGTTAATACTGCTTTCTTGGTCTCCATGCTCTTGCTCCTACCCAGGTATCCCTTCTTGGATTGAATTTGTATTTTTCTAGAGTCCAAATGTGAATGAAACTTCCAGAAATAGCCTATGTATGTACATGGTCTGAAGCTTGGCTATAGATAGAAAGCATCTTTACTTCACACTGATGTGGGAATGCTGGACGGATTCATTGGGAATAAAATTCTAAATTCATCTTTTATTTTCTCAGAATGGGAAACATCAGCATTCATCACTTTTCCTCCAACTGGATGGCAGTGGGTGTCTTTCTGTGAGAGCTGCCATCATTTGTTGGTAGCCTGGATTTTCTCCCTAGCTCTTGTACTTCTCCTGAAACCACACCATTGCAAGTGTCTTTCATCTTATTTAGCATTCTTCCTTATCTCTTTACTTCTGGTGTCTTTGGGAGAATTCTTTCCCTCTTGCTTTGATTGTTCCTTCTACGATGTTCAATATCCTTGGGATGTCTATTAGAAGGATGCTGGGTTTTCTGGGTGCATCCTTTATATCTCTAAACTTTTTCTATACTATTTCTCATCTTTTAGTCCTTTTGGGTTGCAGGCTGGAGAAACTTCATGGCTCAAATCCCCAGGGTGCTAATTTTCCAAAGAAGTAAAGAGTATGCTGTCTTCTATGAAGACCTAGCAATTTTTGTTTCAGGATCACACTTTTAATGTCCAAGATCACAAATGAATGTTTTTTTAAGTTTTATGTATCTAAATAATCTCTACACCCAGTGTGGGGCTTGAACTCCTGACCCCGAGATCAAGAATCACACACTCTTTAATGGAGCCAGCCAGGCACCCCAAATGAATGTTTTTCTTAAGAGACTAAATTTTTTCTCCTGTTTATTTGAAACTATTATTTTTTATAATTCTTTTCTTTGAACTCTCATTTTTAGGGTGTGACTTCCTCTCAAGTTTGATGTCTAAGAATTAATTTCCTAAGGTATTAATTTATTCTTATTTCTCCATATATATTATTTGTAGATCTGACCATAGAAATTTGTATTTGTATTTCAAGGATTTTTGTTTAGTTCATGACACTCTTATGGATTTCCAGTAGAGCTATGATTTTATTTATTTTTAATTTTTTTCTGTCCATCTTAGGGGTCTGGGACAAAACAGAAAGTAGTATGTATACTTTGTCCAGCATGTTGATTCAATCTCCTCTCCAGTGCTCTCTAATTGAGTAAGTTTTAGTGTTTGCTATGCTAACATGTGAATTTTAGGCAGTGTCCTCACTCTTTGTCTGGGGCTCAGCTATGAGAACAGAGACCAATTTCTGTGTAGATCTGAGGGGCTGAGCCATCTGATACACTAATGCAAGAGTTGCTATACTGAAAAGCATATCGGCCAGGTTAGAGGAGTTTCAGAGAGAGATTTGGGTGACTTGGAGCTTGGAGACATGGGGTGCTTCTACAGGGCTCTGTTTAAAATGCACAATTCCTGAGAGCCTAATTAGTCCTTTCTCTGACTTCCAGTGTTCTTGCATCTTATAGCACTTTGCCAACATCATGGAGATCTCTGGAAGATTTTTTTTTTAAAGATTTTATTTATTTATTTGATAGAGAGAGAGAGAGATCACAAGTAGGCAGAGAGCCAGGCAGAGAGAGAAGGGGAAGCAGGCTCCCCGCTGAGCAGAGAGCCTGATGTGGGACTCGATCGATCCCAGGACTGAGATCATGACCTGAGCTGAAGGTAGAGGCTTAACCCATTGGGCCACCCAGGCGCCCCTCTCTGGAAGATTTATAGGAAAGACTAGCCACCTTAAATTAATTAATTTAAAATTTGGATATAATTTGAAATTCCCTGAAAGATAAAAATTAATGAGAATGTGGAAAATAAAAAAGTTATATTGGAGTTACAGAAGAATCATTCAAAAAGCAGTTCATGGGGCCCCCAGTGACTTAGTTAGTTAAGCATCCAACTCTTGGTTTTGGCTCAGGTCATGATTTCAGGGTTGTGAGATTGAGCCCTGCATCAGGCTTTGTGCTGGGCCTGGAGTCTGCTTGAGATCCTTCCACTCCCTCTGCCTCTACCCTCTCTCTCTCTCTCTCTCTCTCTCAAATCAGTAAACAAAATCTTAAAATGTGTGTGGGTGTGTGTGTCACACAATTATAAACAAAGACCCTCAAATAGTTAGAGATATATATCTTATTAGGAAAATTACCAAGTCGTAAACTGTGGATTTCTTATTTTGAGGCATCCTTTTTTTTTTTTTTTTGACAAAATACATGTTGTAAATGAGATTAATGGGACAAAGAGAGTAGTATTAAAATGTCCTGTCTGAGGAAATCAGTGTTTTGCACGTGCTAACTTTCATTAAAGAAAAAAAAATCTTGATGGGTGACAATATTTTTTAACAAACAACTTGCTTCTCCAAACTGTTAAATCAAATTCATAATCACTTTCAATTTCAATATCAAGTGTGCGGAGATAGGATATTTACTGACTCTGGAAGACAAAGAATTAAATATCAAGTCAATAAAATGTGTATGTTTTTAAAAATATTTTTGGTTTACTTAGAAGGAACCTAGGACATTTTTGGTAAAAAAAAAATAGAAATATATTTTAAGATGCAATGTAGATTTGGTTAAACACCTGCTAGTGCACCACATTTGGTACTTTTCTTGAAATCACTGGACACTGTCTGACAACCCCAATGATCTCAGAAGCTTTCCTGACCCTTTA
This sequence comes from Spilogale gracilis, assembly GCA_004023965.1. NCBI lineage: Eukaryota > Metazoa > Chordata > Mammalia > Carnivora > Mephitidae > Spilogale > Spilogale gracilis. Next base: position 213,782 of record PITA01000164.1, read on the forward strand.
GAGCCCTCTCTTACAGCCTGTCTTTTGGTTTAGCTCTGACCCTAGAAACAGCAACTAAAGACAAATTAATTCTCCATTAGTGTCTGCTGACCCTTATCACATTGTGCCATAACTTTTGGATATCCATGCTCCAATCTCCCTCCTCACCAATTCTTTAGGAGCAAAATATGAATTTAGACTATTTTTTTGCTCTCCTGGAAGGCACCTAATGACTAGAATTTGAAACAATGTTTTGCAATGTCCATTTCCTATTATTTCTGGGATTTTTGGATATGTAACCATCCATCCATCTTGACATCAATAAAACTTAGAAACATTATGACTGTAGTTGATCAGACCCATATTGTTATAGTCACTATGGCAAAATCTTGTTAATATTCTGGTAGTATGACAAGACAATGGAAATCTTTGATGTTTCAGCCAACAACCATTGAAAGACTGTTTAAGGAATGAACATGAATCCTGGTTGTTTCCAAAAAGTTTTTATTGACAGTTTTTGGTAATATCAAATATCTATCAAGATTAAAAGTTGCAGAATTGATGTAAGTGGCCTGGATGTACATCTTGAAACAATAGTGGAAAGTTCTTGTTGGCGCAGAGAATGGTATTATGTGAGGAAAAAAAAAACCCAGACATCAGTAAGTAGTTGAAAATTGTTTCAGACAAGTGATTCTGAGTAGGAAGTAATTTTAGTATCCCTTAACCAATTAACTTTACTTATATTTTCTTTTTCATGTTTGCACAAGTGGTATAAGATTAAAAACAATATCTCATATGTCTAAAGGAACTTTTTCAATAAATATAAAATATAAATTTTCTGGGGCACCTGGGTGGCTCAGTCGTTCAGCGGATGCCTTCAGCTCAGGTCATGATCCCAGAGTTCTGGAATCGAGCCCCACATCAGGCTCCCTGCTAGGCAGGAAGCCTGCTTCTCCCTCTCTCACTCCTCCCGCTTCTGTTCCCTCTCTCGCTGTGTTCCGCTCTGTCAAATAAATAAATAAAATCTTTAAAAAAATACATAAATTTTCCGTGATAAAAATTATATGCCATAGTTGACTCACCAGAACATAACTAAGTGTTCATTGGATTCTTTGAAATTACCAATTTGTAATACCAATGATTTGGTGTTAAGCTAAGAGCAGAATATGCAATCATTTGGAAAACTCACAAAATATTTTTGCACAAAATTTATATAGCCTTTATTCTGTATAAGTCCCTACACTTAATCTGGTAAAAGTACAGACAGGTTGTGTAAACCAAGTAAAAAGCTACTTATGAGGAAGCAAGACTGTAAATAAATACTTTTAATAGCTGGAAAATGATAAGTGCCTTGCAAAGGGTCATCTAACTCTGTACTATGAAGAGTTCAAAGATAAGAAGAATGACGTCCAGCCTACACTGAAGATAAGCCTTCACGATTGTCATTTGAGCTCAGTGCGACTTAAAGGTAGGATTTTTACAGACACGGATGGTGGAAGATGTATCACAGGGGAAAAGAGTTCACCTTGAGAGATGTCCTCAGTGAATGACACAGAATCGAGGCTATACCTTAGCGGTCTGCAGAGTGAGTAGAGGGCCGTGAAGAGGTAGGCACAGAGCAAGGCACCAGCCAGCTCACAGATGACCTCAAACCAACTGCACTTGGAATTCATTGTAGGGTCAATTAGAAACCATTGAACATATTCACACAGTAAGTACATCTGATCACATATCCCTGAAGAAGAGGATTCTGGTAGGGTAGGGTAGGTTTGTGTTGGAATCTGGGGCAAGGAGGGAAGAGGTAAGGAACACAATAGAAGAATAGAGGAGATGGACTAGAAAGTCAAGTTAAATCTTTCTCTGAGAGATCTTTGCTTTGAAACGGTTTACAGGTAGTCCCCTAACAGTACCTGCTGTGCCCATCAGCAGTGTCATCACCTCCTACAGGATGGAAGGAAACGTCATCACAGTAAGTCTATGCTCACTTATCATTTGCATTCTTTATTGGAAAGAGTTACCACCTTTGAGATATGCACTAATTTCTCTCATCATATTGTGATCTCAGACCACTGCAATAAATGGCAGGTGATACCAGGGAGCTACAAGAGTCTATGGAGCAAAGGGCTCATTCACCAACCCCTCAGATCTGGTGGCCATCAATGGAGAGAAGAAACTGAATACATAGTTCCCCCAATACTAGAGCTCAAACTTGCTGAGTTATGGATCCTTAACTTGAGAGGAAAACTAGTAGGATGGAAAATACACACACACTCATATACACAAGTATGCACACACAGAGACACTCATTCATAGACATATATGCAGCTCATACACACATACGGGCTTGTGGATATAAAATATATAAGCTCAGAAGAACATTTTTCTATGTCTTGTAAAGTAAAGCAATGCAATGAAAAGTGGTAGAAAGAGCATGTAATTTTTTCTCAAACTACATTTGAGTTCAGTCCTGATTGTGTGACTCCAGGCAAGTGATTTAATGAGCATGTCTGAGCCTTAGCTTGTTTATAGTTACATTGCAAGTCTGTCACGCTCACTTACAGTTATTTTTTTGGGAAGGAAAGTTTGCTCACAGCAGGGACTTACGCCTGGCCCAGTGGCCCTATCATGCACGGGGCAGTGTGCTCATCAGAGACTTTTCGGCAAATACCTCAAAGTCAATGTGTCATAGGAGAGTGAGGTCAGCCAGGGTCAGTGAGCACCTAGTGTTTTGGTGAAGTGACACAGAGAGGTTCCCAGAGAGACAAACCTGGCCTCAACGTGAGTAATGCATGTGTGACGAGGCCGGTCACTTGCTTTCTCTGATCCTCTGATCATTTATCTGTAAAAGAATCACATTACAATTGCTAACAGGATTCCATCAGTTTGTGGTGTCTGCACATAGTAGGTACTCAAGCAGATATCTCTGCCTCTGAAGGGAGTTTTCACTTTTGGCCTCTATGGTAAGCTGGTTCTCATGCGCTCTCTCAGGACTTCTAGCATGTTCTGATGTTATCTCCCTCAGCAGAGACAGCTGCTCAGAGCTGACCTTCATTTTCAACCATTAGGTTTTTCTGAATGTTATCCCTCGAATGTAGGAGTTCATTTAAATCAATCCCAGACAGAGGAGACACCACCCACCTCTGGCATATGTAGTGTGAGGCTCGACTGCATCTCTTGATTGGGAGATTCCTTGCTGACAATTTGTGGAATTTGACTGCTAGGAGCATGAAGGAGGAAGAAAAAGAAAACACGCATATCTACACCCCGTATCCTCATCGTTTAAGAGTACATCTTCCAGAGAACAAATTGAACGTTCTGTCTTGCAATCAATTAAAGACCATTTAAGCACTCCTGATGAATATCCTATGCCGCGGTGCTTGAACACTTTGTAGTAAAAGTGATGGATTCAGTTAAACCTCAAGCCAGATTCTGGGACCATGTCTTCATGCTGAAGGGCTCTGGAGAGCTCAACTCTGATGACAAATTTCTTCCATGACACACTTCTTGAGAATAAATAGCATTTCATACCTGTCCACCTGTATGAATCTGATTGAGATCAGATTTTAAGTCTTATTTCTGGTCTTCTTCTTTTCAGTATTGGTGCTGTCCCCATGTCTCTCCCCTCCTTTCCCGAGGGATGCATGTCAGCATCCCCAGCTGACTCCGGCTTAGCTGTATATCCTCCATCGAGGCTCTACTTGTTGAAAGCAAGCAGTGCCAAATGCAGATGCTTTGGATAGAGATTTGCTTTGTTGCAGATCTGGACCACACGCATGCTCCCTGGCATATGTGAATAGGATGCCATATTTCAGTGGTTAAAACAATAGGAGTTAACATTTCCATTAATTTCATTCTGAAGAGCATGTACTGGGAATCAGACTCTGTGCTAGGCTCTGAGGTGGGGCAGGATGATAGGCACAATGGTGACAGTATGGACTCCTTGCCCTAGAGGAGATCATATTTCCGATGCCAGGCATTAAATAACAGCCCTATGCTCCCTGAGCTCAAAACATAGTGAAGACGGGGGCCACTGAATAAGCAAGTATGATGAGTGCTGTGGTGGGAAAGGTTCTCAAGGATGAGGACTTTATAACAAGTTGGGGAGATAACCTAAGGCACTCCATGCTGGAGACAGTGGTGGCCTGAACAGGTTGGTGGTTTTCACTGCACAATAAAGGAGGCAGACATGAGGAATAGTTAGGAGGGAGAGACAAAGAGTTTTGTGGATCACTATATGTAGGGGCTGACATCAAGGAAAACTTGTAGGCATGATGAACTAACCGCAGATAGATGTCACCATGATTGAAACAGAAATGCAAACCAGTCTTCTGGCCTTACCATGTGGTTTGGGGATAACCTCAAACCAAGCGTTCTGGTGAATATCGTGTTGTCTTAGAATATACCTATTCCTCCTGGTTGCACTGGGGAAAGTTCCAGCTACAGGAGCAGGTGACAGTAGTAGTGGCCGAATCAGGATCCCTCTGCAGGAACTCGTGTAACTGTCTTCATGGGGTCATGTGTGCAGATGTTTGTCCCTGGGGTTTGGCCCGAGGGTACTGAAGCCAAATTTAGAGTTATGGGCAGTAAGGAGGGCATGTGATGTCATGAGCACTGGGGGTTATACACAACTAATGAGTGATCGAACATTATAACAAAAACTAATAATGTACTATATGTTAGCTAATTGATTTAAAATTAAAAAAAAAGCTCTCCTCAGAGCTATGGATCCAGGGTGATGATAGCCCTGGTACAGAAATAGCCTTCTCAGAGCTCGACATAGGCGCAGATTAGAAGACATGGAGAATTTGACGTGATTTGGGCGGGACAGGGTTGGCGTTTTGATACAAGGACTTGAAGAACTGAATTCCAGGTCTAGTTCTTGCTAACTCACTATTTTACCTTCTTGGTTAAGAATATGCCCTTCTTAGCTTCATTTTCCCCTCTGTAAATTGGAATGTTGGACCAAATAATGTCAGGGAACATCTAGCAATATGATAGCCTATGTTTTTGTTTTATAATTAGCAGGTGACAGGAAGATGCTGTTTATTGTCACAGGCCTGACTCTGCAGGCTATATTTGTGTATCTCTATTGGAGGCATTTGTGAATGCATACACAGAGACATTCTAGAAAGCCAGCTCAGTGATAGCCAAAGAATAGAGTCTATTAAGAAATTAATCATCAGCAGTTGTGATTTCTGAGCTTAGAGATGGGGTGAGATGGTGTGGTGGGAATTAAACCCTGAAGAATGAAGTGGCTAATATTTACTGGGTTTTTCTTGTTGTTTTTTTTTAATTTAGAAAGCAACTACACATTCTGAACCAAAATTAGGGACACAGTATTTAATAATGAGGCAAATATTTGTTATTTGGACCATTCTTAAAAAAAACTGGAATGCATTATTTACATTACCAGAGTTGATAAAGTTGTAATAAGAACTTAGTCCGGGCAAGGCAATCTTCTAAGTGCTCTGATGGTTTTCTGTAATCCATACAGCACACATCATTTCCAGTAAACAGCCAAGGAAACAGAATCACAGAGATGCTGTGACCTACCTCCAGTAGCACAGTTATCCCTATCAAAACTGGTATGTGAAGTCAGCCCCGTTAAAACCAAAGCCTACCATATTTCTTCCCAAAGACACAGAGGCACCACTAAAGGTCCTGATTTAATCTCTCCTTATCCTCCATTTAAGGACTCTCAGTATTTGGGGTGCCTGGGTGGCTCAGTCAGAAGAACATGTGACTCTTGATCTCAAGGTCATGAGTTTGAGCCCCACATTAGGTGGAGAAATTACTTAAATGAACTTAAAAAAAATTCTCAGTATCTGCAAAAACTAATTCCATAAACAAAACCAACCCACCAAGAAGAAATGGAAAAAGAAGGCTTGGCTAACGCAGGGGATCTCAAAAGAAACAAAGGCAAACGTCTCTTGTTGGAATCAAGCTGGAATACTCAAGCATCAGGCAGCTGTGGTTTTCCCCAGGAAGGGGTCTGTGAGGACCTCCCAGAAGCAGGTGTGGTCCTGGAGCAGCTGTGTAGACAAGGCCCCAGGAGGACTCAGTTCTGATGCATTTGGTCAAAATCAATAATCTCTCCGGGTAGTTAAAACCAAAGAAACCTCTTTCCTCATAGCTAGTTTGATGGGATGCAGTAATCTGAAGCTGGGTCACTTGTTATACTCTGCACTGCCTCACCATCTTCATCCTTAAAAAGGGAATGGTACAGGATAGTTCTGGATATTGCATGAAAATTATTAAGCAAAACCACATTGCTTAATGCACTCATGCCAGCTGCTGTTTTTGGATTTAAATATTATTTTCAGTATCCAAGAAAGACTAATGGTGAGTAGAAGGTAGTTGAATCAAGACTCTCCAAAACAGGTAGTCACAGAGCGGGGACTTAAAGGTCTCTCATATGAGGTTGACTGGGGTTGCACAAGCCCATAGTGCTTCTTTCCTCACCAAGCGTGCCCACCATGAAACACTTCTGTGTACCCAGACCCATATGACTACAGATTCTAACACATCATATTCAATTTAGAAGACATGTGTGATTCGGACAAGTAATTAAAACTCTCTGAATTACAGGGTTTCTACCTGTAGAGTAGGGGTAATAAAGACATAAATGTTGGGAATTATTGCAGTCATTAGAGAATTATTTGTAAGATATATGGAAGAATCCACTTCTCATTAACTAATAGAATAGTTCTCCCAAATACAAAAGTAACAATGTAACGTTTCTCTGATAAGACATACAAAAACAGCAGACAGGAAGTGCCTTAAGTTCCCAGGCATCAGACTGTCATTCCTGCTTGCAGATAATTTATTTTGTGTGTATCTCTTTAATTCAAAGGTGGGCACTAAGTTTCCTCTTTGTTCAGCCCTTTCCTGTAGGGTCCAGGGATTTGTTGTCTGCATACTTCCTCTTGGCTCTCGGACTGAATGTCTAATACATTCAGTAGTACATTCAGCCTCCCTGTGAAGGCTAAACTAAGGCTGAATAAATTTGGATCCTTCAACTTAGAGAGCCAAGATTTCCTGACCCTTAAGTTGATGAACTATATTCTAAAGTGGCAAGAAACCAAGCTGTGTGCAGAGAAGATCCAGGTTCCCCATACAGAGATTTTTCTTTTCCCCAACATAAAAAGAAAAGTCCCATTTCTCTGCTGAATTTTGATACCAGATCTTATGTTTGATATTAACAAAGTGACATTCAGTTTATTTACGTTTATTTAATTTAAGGTTAGATACAATTAGACATTCAGTGCCTAAGTCACAGAGACCATAATTCAAGTGCTCCATCTGAACATGGGACTGGTCGTCGCCACATTGGATGGTGCAGATATAGAACATTTTCATTACTGTGGAGAGTTCTTTTGGAGAGTGCTGATCTAGGCCAAAACATGAAGTCATAAAAAAATCATGAAGAGAGGAATTTTTAAAAGGAGTGATATCATTTCTGTAAGAGACATTTCCCCCTTTCAAGCCAATCTATTTTAGCTCACCTGTAAAACAGCGCTGTGAAGGACACTGGGCCCGGAGTTCAGCCCTGAACTTTCTAGCCAACAAATCTTAGGCAAGGTGGGAGTTTGAGAGAATGTTTCCATACCTGAAGACTGGTGGGACTCTCCCCCTTTCTTCTTCTTTTCCTCCAAAGTCATGTTTTGGGGAAATATTACAAGACATCTGGTGGCTGGAAATTCCTCACCTGGCTCATAAATTCACTGATGACTCAGTGAGCTTGAGAACATGAAATCTTCCAAGGTCAGACTCATGGTTTAGCCTGTTGTTGCAAAACCAATGCATCTGCTAACCACAAGGACATGGTTGGTGCACACTAAAGACAGAAAAGCTTACTGTCACTGCTCCTGAGATCTGGAGGTGGACCAGAAGTCAGAGTCAATGTGGGAGGATGATTTTGTGGCTTCTGAAGAGTGTTCTTCCTGTAGAAAACCCTGAGTCTTCCCATCAGATTATTCTTCTACCTCTACTTGGCCAATAGTCAGAAACAGACTTTTTTTTTTTCTAGAAGTAGACTTTCTTGAAATTAGTACCATATGTAATCATCAATGATTTAAAAGACACTATGAAAACCTCTGCCAAAAGAAGTCACCTTTCACTGCCATACTAGAATGCCACAAATTTCACTCTGTTATCTCAGGTTATTGAAAGGTCTTGGATTCATGTAACACACAAACATATTCTCTTGTATGGCAGTATAATTTGAACCTCTTCAAAGTAAGAAGTCTCTGCTAGGAATTCAATAAAGCAAGGCTCCTTAGGAATTTTTTTAAAATAATAATTTATTTTACTTTCTCAGTGTTCCAAGATTCATTGTTTATGCACCACACCCAGTGCTCCTTGCAATACGTGCCCTCCTTAATACCCACCAACAGGTTCACCCATCCCCTCCCCCTCCTCCCTTCCAAACCCCTCAATTTGTTTCTCAGGGTCCACAGTCTCTCATGCTTCAGTTCCCTCTCTGATTTACCCCAGTTCACATTTTCTTTCCTCCACCTAATGTTCTCCATGTTACTTCTTATGCTTCACAAGTAAGTGAAACCATATGATGATTGACTTTCTCTGCTTGGCTTACATCACTCAGCATAATCTCCTCCAGTCCCGTCGTGTTGATACAAAAGTTGGATATTCATCATTTCTGATGGAGGCATAATTGTCCATTGTATATATGGACCGTATCTTCTTTATCAATTCGTCTGTTGAAGGTCACCTTGGCTCTTTCTCCAGTTTGGCAATTGTAGCCATTGCTGCTATGAACATTGGGGTACATATGGCCCTTCTTTTCACTACATCTATATCTTTGGGGTAAATACCTAGTAGTGCAATTGCAGGGTCACAGGGTAGCTCTATTTTTAATTTTTTAAGGAATCTCCACACTGTTTTCCATTCCCACCAACTGTGTAAGAGTGTTCCCCTTTCTCCACATCCTCTCCAACACTTATTGTTTCCTGTCCTGTTAATTTTGGCCATTCTGACTGGTGTAAAGTCATATCTTAATGTGATTTTGACTTGAATTTCCCTGATGGCTAATGATGATGAACATCTTCTCATGTGTCTGTTAGCCATTTGTATGTCTTCTATGTAGAAGTGTCTGTTCATGTCTTCTTCCCATTTTTGATGTCATCATCTTTTTTGGGGGTATTGAGTTTGAGGAGTTCTTTATAGATCTTGGATATCAGCTCTTTGTCTGTAGTGTCATTTGTGAATATCCTCTCCCTTTCCGTGGGTTGCCTCTTTGTTTTGTTGACTGTTTCCTTTGTTGTGCAGAAGCTTTTTATTTTGATGAAGTCCCAGAAGTTCATTTTCGCTTTTGTTTTCTTTGCCTTTGCAGAAATGTCTTGAAAAAAGTTGCTGTGGCCGATGTCAAAGAGGTTACTAACTATGTTGTCCTCTAGGATTTTGGTAGATTACTGCCTCACATGAGGTCTTTCATCCATTTCAAGTTTATCTTTGTGTGTGGCATAAGATAATGGTTGAGTTTCATTCTTCTACATGTGGCTGTCCAATTTTCCCAGTACCGTTTATTGAAGAGACTGTCTTTTTTCCACAGGAATTAAATTGCACAAGCATCTTACCTTCATGTCCTTCAAACTGGTGGGCTCTGATGGAGACATTACTTTGAGGTGGTGTATTTTTTTCATTTTTGAGGAATATTCTAGTGCATGTGCTGGGCTGTCATTCATTGTTTGCCCCCTGCCCCAAGTAGATTATAGATTATAGTAGAAACCTCCTTGAAGGCACTGACTTCATACAAATTTCTAAATGTGGAGGCTCAGTACTTGACATTAAATAAGTACTGTGAGATGGCTTAGGGAAAATGAGAGAGGAGAAGGAGTACAAGAGAGAAAATAAACTATGGATGGATCAATTAATGTTCTCAGTTAATTTCCCAAGACACAAATTTCACGTATTTTTTTTAAGTCAAAAGGGAAGCAGGAACAGATGGGTACAATGATCCGGAAGCAAGTTTGGAAAACCAGTGTTTGAATTCTAGTTCAGCCTCTCCTTCCATAATGCCATGAGGCAGGATATTTGAAATTATTTATGTGCCATTCCAATTTTTGCTGTCTGGGTACAAATGAGGAATTCAAACTTATCTCCTATCATTTTTCCACTATCATATTCCTAAAGCATCATCCAAGATAAAGTTCTCATTTCTATCTGGTCCTTGTGATGGGTACAAAATTGTTTTTCTGTTATAGGTGCTCGCTGAATATCAAAGATACCTTCAACAGATGCCTTAAAAATTGCTTCTATCTTGAAACTTTTCCCAGGCACAATTATTTTCTTTATGCCTATATGACCATTACTCTTTGTGTCCACATTTATTAAGATGCTTGCCAAACTCATTTTTTAACCACCAATCTTTCTAGTTTCTCTACTAGGCAGTGTGGGATTGTTTTTCCTACCACAAATTCTGTTTTATGTATTTCTAGATCTTTTGTGGAGCCTGAATCTGAATGCATGGAAAAGAATCCTATAGATGTGGGCAGACCCACAGTGGACCGTGAAATGAATGATAAAAATCCCACATCTAAGTAGCTCTACATGTGAAAGTTTTCTTTTGGGGACACTTGGGTGGCTCTGTCAGTTAAGCATCCACCTTTGGCTCAGGTCGTGATCGCAGGGTCCTGGGATCAAGTCCTACATCTGGTTCCTCATTCAGCATGGATCCTGCTTCTCGCTCTGCCTGCCACTCCCATTGCTTGTTCTCTCTCTCTCTTTCTCTCATTCTAATAAATAATTTTTAAAAACCTTTAAAAAAAGATTTTCTTCTGGTAGCAACATGCATGCAATACTGACAAAAAGCAATACTTAGTCTTCAGTCCCTTGTACGACAAATGGAGATCCTAATTTCTGTACTGCCTTCTTCATAGGATTAGTGTGAAGATACAAATAAGATTTTGTCAGACGTAACATTCTTTATGAATGCTGACTGATCCTTTTATTGCCTTTTTATCTCAGAATTTGTGCAGAGGAAAGGAAATTATTTCAGAGCAATTATATTCCTTTGTGAGAGACCAATCTGGAAAATATAGATCCTGCCCCTGCTGCATTGGAAACATGTCTTTCTATTTTAGTGAAGATTTTGGGCTGAATAGTCTTTGCTTTGATAGTATCATCCCTCAAATCTCATCAGTGCAGCCTTGGCATCTGGTGAAGATGCTCTAGAAACTATCCTCAGTCATCTGGGCATACGCCTCTAGGTGTGTGATCCTGGGTAATATACCTTTCTTTGGATCTCAGGGTCATTACTAACATAATGAGGGGTTTAACAGGGGCCCTTCATGCCTGTACTCTGGTGTTCACCATCCCTGACAAGGAGCCAGCTTTCTGTCCCTGGACGTGTTTGAGGACAGTACAGAGTATTTGGGAGACAATTATAGAGAAGATTCCAACATCAGGAGGATCTCCTGATCTGTTGTCCTTCAAAGTCTTTTTCAAGCCTGAGATTTTTGAGATGACTTATGAGTCACACGGTTTTCTCATTCTATTTCAGGAAACCCATGGGAGATAGCATGGTGTTGTGGGAAGGAATAAAGACATTGGAGTCACCCAGACCAAGGTTTAGAGTCTGACTCTAAAACTCACAAGCCATGTATTATGGAAACATCACTCTGACTCTGAGCCTCAGTTCTCCTCTCTGTAAAATGGGAACAGCAGCTCCCACTTCCAAGTTGTGTTGAGTGTGCACAGGGGTTGCATAATCGTGTGCTATCATGGTGTCTGGTAAGGCACAACACCCTCTCTCTTGCACATGCTGGTAAGGAATATCCTGGAGACTTTTCTGAATCTGCACTGATTCTGAATATAGGGTGAAAACCACCTTTGTTTTCTAACATAATAAGTTAACTTCTGTGAGTATTACTAGAATACATCCATATATTTATCTTCATGGTTCAAAGCCACCAAATGTATTATTCAGAAAAATATATTTCTGGTTTCCCAGCATGGCCTCAGTTTACTCTTGTATATAATAGAAACAATATCTATCACTAGTGTTTTATTTAAATAGATTATATAAAATCAAGTTCATGGGATGTCAGTAAGATATGTCAAATTCATTCATTTCTTTAGGGATCACATAGCTCTTGTGTATCCTGAGCCACTGGATGGGATTCAAGAACATACAAAGCAGGGCTAGAATATCCTAACTAGAATTTTTCAAGTACTTATTATATACCAGGCACTGTGCCAAGTGCTTTTCTCATTCATTCTTCAAAACAAAGTCATGGAAAGGTATTATTGTTCTAATTTTCAAGATGAGAAAAATTGTTATATCTTTCCAGGTTACAGATTGTTAGAACCAGGATTCTAACCCAGGATCTTCGGTCACAAACTGTTCATTGATGTGTGAATTCCAACTCCTGTCCTTCTGAATCATGTATGAAATGGGTGAGGATTCCTCTCCTTGAGGTGGGGGTCCCACGGCTGGAGGTGGCCAGGAGGAGACGTGTTTAGTTCAGCTCAGGATGACAAGACGGTGCCTATGGACGTCCTCTGGTGCTTCACTAACTGAGTTTCCCTAGTCAGAGGGCTGAAAGCAGAGAATCCACTCTTGTAAAATAATTAACTCACGGGATGGAAAAACCACATCACTGATAACAGAAGAAGGAAACATTGTCTTTCCAGAGTAGCCCTCCAGATTTAATAGCAGGTTCCCACTGCGGTTTCTGAGAATGTGGGGGGCCGATTGTCTAATGGAAAAGCGAGTGAAGGCTGCCATGCTGATAGTGTTGCATCCTTATATGAAACCACCTTCTAGGGGCTGCTGGATGGCTCAATTGTTAAGCGTCTGCCTTCGGCTCACGTCATGAACCCAGAGTCCCGGGATCAAGCCCCGCATTGGGCTCCCTGCTCGGCTGCTCAGCGGGAAGCCTGCTTCTCCCTCTCTCACTCCCCCTGCTTGTGTTCCCTCTCTAGCTGTGCTTCTTTCTGTCAAATAAATAAATAAATCTTTAAAAAAAAAATGAGACCACCCTCTGGAGGGCACGGGTCCCCTCTCATCCATTTACTTTTCCCTGGATTTTTGGGTGATTTTTTTGACAACTCTGGGTCCCACTGTCTTAGACCTGTGGTTTTGGAGCTACCATTGATGAAGCTCAAGTCAGATGTTTCATGTGGGAAGTAGCGGCCAGGGAAGGCATGAGTGGCAATTAGGTGCGGAAGAAGACAGGTTGAATCAGCGAAGGTTTCTGGGCTGTGCTCTCACATTCGGATGTGAAGTCCCCGGTCGGTGGCAGCGGCAGGTTCAGAGCTGAGCCGGAGACCAGGGAACCTGACTGTGTGCCTGGTGGCTCTAGGGTGGCCTCGCTGTGTTTCTCCAAGCCAGCCAGTGACTTCTTCAGCCTTGGGCCCTGCTTCTTTCCTTTTAAAGCTTTCTACCCTTTGTCAATTCATGGATTCTCTTTTGAATTCCACATTTTCTGATTTCAACTTCATGTCCCATTTGCCCCCTTCTACAACATTCTTACACCTACTTAACATCTGCTGACATGTGCCTTGAGTTTCTGAGTCCACAGGTCTGTATATGTTAGGCTCTAATCCGCAGTGTTTCCTCCCAGCTCCTGAGTCCACCAAGTCACCAAGCCTCAGATAAAACTTCTCTCGGGGAGAAACCTTGACTGGCTTAAGGTCCTGTTCTAAGTCGCCATTCCGAATTTTGCTTCCCTAAGAAATCGGAATTCAACAAATGTGAGTCTTGTGCAGGGCGCCCCTGAAAGCCCCTCATTTTGGACAGGGCCTAACCGAGGGCTCATACAGTTATCATACATATACTTGATACATAATAGACACTCTGAATTCGTTCAATGGTGCTGCCCCTTTCTAGACCATAATAGAAATTATCTATTCAGAATTTCCTTCTAGGAGATAACTTTTCTCTCTCTTGTAGCACCATCTCCTTACCGGCGAAGCTCACAGGAACCCTGAAAAAGGTCCAAATGTTGGAAAACTCATACTCCCACTTCCATTTGGACCATAGTAGTGCAATAGTGAATGAACACTGGGGTCAGAACCCCAAGTTCTTGTGGAATGTGTCTGACATTCGCTGGCTGTGTGGCCTTGGGAAAATCAATTCTCTCATAGGGACAGGATTTCCATTTCCAAATCCTTATTTTCCTGCTTAAAGCCTTAGTGATGAAGCTTCGACTCAAGTTTACGAACACTCTGTACAGACTGTAAGGAACTGTACAACTGCAAGGTATTTCGAGATTCCTCGACACTGAATCCTGCATATGGTCTAACAGTTGCCTATGTGTGCGCAGGGGGGGGGGGGTTGGTGTGATCTTTTTTTTTATAACAGCTTTATTGAGATATATTCACATCCCATACAATTCCTCAACTTTGTGTGTGTTTGTGGTGACTGCGATGTGTGCACTACTGCCAAGCTAATGCGGCTCCGAGTCTTGGTCTTGTTTATTTTATTGACTTTTTGAATAGCTGGTTCTACCTAAGCTTCAAGAAGCAAGAGCCCTGCCAGGTGACCTTGATCTGCCAGGGCCTGGGCTCCCTGGGCTTTCGGTATGAGTCGTCCTGACCTTCTCTTGCTTGTTCAACCCCTGGAGGGGCAGGAAGGGGAAGGGTGGAGGGAGCTCCCACCCTTTCCTGCAAAACAGCAGAGACCTCAAACCTGCACCAGCAACCCAATCAGAGAACAAAGGAGGAAGGATTTTGTGCATTTTATATTCCTTTTGCCTGATACGTGACCAAAGCCATCTTTTCATCTTAAACTGTCCATCTCTCATTCTCTCCCCCCCCCCCATAAACTCAAAGTGCCCGGTTACTTGCAAAGGGACATCAGTAATATAAGAACACTACCAGGGAAGAATGCTGCATCAATAAATATTGGCATCCTCTTCAGCTTTAGACAATGATTGTTGAAATTACCCATTTTCACTAATTTAACATATTAACTCTGACATGAAGTACTTTTTCTCCCTGCTGAGACAAAATGGTATTCCAATTGGTCTTGACGGAACTCGAGACATTTTTATTTGGACATGGCACTGTTGTTATTATTTTTTTTTTTAAATAGCCTTGTTTATCACATTTAAAGTGGCTCCAGACCAAAAAAACAAGAAAGCTGCCAATTGATGACTCATCGGCAGCCCTGGCTGGTGCCCTGGGGAAGAAGGCACAGCTGGGGCAGAGCCAAGGGGCAGTATGGATGTGAAGGGACCTAGGAACCCAACCCTCCGTTCCTTTCATCCTCTCTGGCTGGGATGATTCCGTTTCTTCACCTGAACATCAGAAGGGAATCGGAGTCTCTAGAGTGTGAATACACATGCCTATGATTCTAAAGTCCGCCAGAAAAAGAAGTGGCAGGAGCCCCCATGATCCCAAAGGAGAGCAAGATTCCCTCGTCACGAGGTGTCGGACACACGAGGACTTCTCCCACCCCTTCTCCTTCACCTCCTTTTAGATATCCAAGGAAAAGTCTCAGGTTTTCTGCATATTTATAAATTAAACGGTAAGGTTGGTCATTTAGCTTAATGGGATCTCATTTTGGGAGGTCCTCCAATCCCTCAGTTTTGCATGAACAGAGCATCCCAGTCTATACCAGAGACAGTCTAAACCGAGAAGCTCCCTCTCAAGGGCAACACCTATCCCCGTATTCATGTCCGTATCTGCAGCACTTGGGCAGACCCTGACATTTGGGGCTTTCACGCATGTTTGATGAGGAGGTGAAAAAGCCCATGTGGGGAGAGAGAAGGCCTTAACGGGGGAGCATCTTGAGCTGGTGAGGGTCAGGGAAGGGCTCTCTGCTCTGAGGGGAAACTATGTACAAGAAATGGATCCTCCCAATGGCAGAAGGGGAGTTCAGGCTGCTGGAGGGTACGGATTACTTGGGGCAGCTAAGAAGGAAAGGCCAGATTATAATTGTGGAGACACCGAGGTGTTTACATGAGACGTTCGAAGACTGTGCTCTAGGCAATAAAGACCTTAAATTTAATTGTTTTCAGGGACGTCATGACACACTTGTGTGAACACATTAAAGAGTGATTACAATAATCGGACCCCTGAATGGGCAGTATGCTGCCCGGAGTCTCCGAAATCCCGCTCTACTGGGGCTACCCCTCTCTCGACTCTAAGCAAACCCCCCATTTTTGTATGCTAATTCATTTTTGAAAAGAGCTGAAAAGAGCTTTATCCTTGGCCTCTTCCGTAGCCCATCCTCCAGCACATTTGCTTATGAGGAGGGTGTACAACTTGTGTGGGTTCTCCAGACGTGTCCCTGGTTTTAGCACCAAAAGTCCTGCCTCCTGAAAAAACTCCTGGATACACTTACTAAGTATATGTGGACATGTCCCAAATTTCGGGTGCCAGCCCAGTCTTCCCTCCTGAAATCCAAACATCTATCAGTCACGCATACATCTAACAGTGTTAATGCAACTTCACTTGGGTGGCTCAGAGTTAATTCAGATCTGGGATATCGCCAACTGATCTCATCGTTTCCTGCTATCCAGACCAGCTCCTCACCATTGTTCCAGTACAATCCACCCGACTGAGCAAGTGAGAAACTCAGAAAGAGTCCCAGGACCCCTCTGCCTGGCTCAGCCCACCCCATCCAATCACCCCTTGAAGACCTCTCTCAGACATGTCCCCTTTCCTCATTCCACCACCACTATCCCACACCAAGCCCCTGTCATCTCTTCCTTAATTTTTAGAACAGAATCCTGACTTTGCTTCTTGCTCCTCTAACAAACAGCTTTCACTGCAACCAGAGGAACAACTACAAAACACTAATCGAATCCTATAACTGTACTCTTGAGGAACCTCCAGTGGTTTGTATCCAAATTTCTTGAGCCAGCTCCCAAGGCCCATTGTCACTGTACCATGCCTGCTTGTGTATACATACTCTCCTATTCACCAGAGCTGGGGAGGGAAGTCGGGGCGATCAGGGTGCAGGGGGAGCTCATTAATACTCTACTCGTCATCATTAGTAACGTGAACTCTGGAAATGAATTCTCCCTTCTTCCCATTGGAGGGTATGATTTAAGATAAGCTGCCATCCCCCATTTCCCCAAAGGGAGAGGCTTTATGAATCTGACAGTGGGAATTTGAATTTATGAGGCCATGTTTTACTGGAGAGCCCTGTCTCTTTGTTAAAAGCACTTCTCTGGGCTCCTGGGTGGCTCAGTTGGTTGAGCGACTGCCTTTGGCTCAGGTCATGATCCCAGAGACCCGGGATCGAGCCCCATATCGAGCAGGAAGCCTGCTTCTCCCTCTCTCACCCCCACTGCTGTGTTCCCTCTCTGGCTGTGTTTCTCTATGTCAAATAAATAAAATCTTTTAAAAAAAAAAGAAAAAGCACTTCTCACGTGACACGCTGGCACTTCTGAAGGCGTGCACATTCTTATCTTCCACCCTCCGATCTCATTCATTGGAATCAGGGCTCCTTCTTTTTCCCCTTGCTTCTTTCAGGCACACCTGCGCATACAGAGCTAAAACTTTAGATTCAGAGACCAAAGTCCCACTTGAAACTCAAGCCTAAGTCATCATTTCTGATCCAGGTTTTACCAAGGCTTTGCTTTGAAGCATCAAAAGCTTCCCTGGCTGCAACTTTTCTTCTCCATTGGCTATTGCTTTGCTCAGTCCCCATCGCAGGGGCCAGGGGCAGACTCCTCAGACTCCGAGAGCCTCTGCATCTGCTTCGAGTTTTGACTGCAATGCGTTTTGCTCAGTCATTCCATCCATGACCATTCCTTTCAGATCTCCTTCTGCTATTCTCCTATATCAACTTCTTTGCTTTATAAAAGATAGCACAGTGGTAATTCCCTGCTCAGAGTCTCTTCCCTGCTGGAATATAAACTCCACGAAGGCAACAATTATTTACTTCTGTCTCCTTGGTTCTAGCTGAGAGATGTTAGCCTGGATCAGGACTCGGCCAGTATTGGTGAAGTTAATGCAGAGGACAATATCTCACCTATCTTCCTCTCAGTTCCCTTACAGGATCAGTTAGGGCTTAAAGGAGAATAAGAATGTGAAAATGTTCAAAGGTGCAAAAAGCTACATGCTCAGATATTGGATTTACTTTGGAATGCTGCTCTGTGTACCATCCTCTGCCCTCCCCGGGCCTACCCCATAAAGCAGAAGCGATTTCTCATTCACTCTAATTTATCATTTTATGTTCTAGAAGAATCTATCTTACAGCTCCCCTGACATTGCAGAATTAATACAGGTTTGGTTGTGTTTTGACCAACTTTGGCTGTGTAGCTAGAGAAACTCTAGATCTCAGATTCTAACCCCAGACACCTCTGCTTTCATTGAAAGGTGAGAGGATCTGACTCTCTCCCTCTCTCCCTTTCTCTGTATTCAGTCAGAGTTCTCCAGAGAAACTGAACCAATACGATGCATATAAAATTACATGAGCCAATTCCTTATAATATAAAGAGATGTGTTATAAGGAATTGGCTCACACGATCACGGAGGTTGACAAAGCCCAAGATCGAAGGTCAACAGGCTGGAGACACAAGCGAGCTGCCACATAGTTCCAGTCTGAGTCCAAGACTGAAGGCAAAAGAAGGACTTGTAAGTCCTTCCCAGCTCTAAGACAGGAAGACAGAATCCTTTCTTATCGCCTCTTTTTGTTCTCTTCAGCTCTTCGACTGATTGGGTGAGGCCCACCCACGTTAGGGAGGACCATCAACTTTACTCAGTCCATTCATTCAAAGGTTAACCACATCCAGAAATATTTTCGCAGACATATCCAGAATAACATTTAGCCTAATATCTTGATGCCCCATGTCCCAGTCAAGTTGATACATACAATTCTCCGCCCACCCCCCATTTTTAGTTGATAACACATAGTTGAATTAACATTAGGGGCTATAGTGTAAAGTGTGTACCATCTGTTTGGGGAGGCAAGAGGAGGAAGCTAGTTACTCTGCCTTGGCTGGGGGCAGCGTCGGGGAAGGCTCCCCAGACAGCTCTTCCTCAAGAACACGCACAGACAAGGCTGTCCCATGGCAAGCTGGCGTTTGGGGCTGCAGCCTCGTCCATACTATGAGAGACACGCCTTAAGCATGATTTGAATCAAATAATGGATTGAACTGATAAAATTACTCTTAACTACTCTTTGGATACTTTTATCTTTTTCTTCTCTCAGTTTCTCTCCAGGAAAGGCCTCGCACCCCAAGAATAAAATAGTGCCTTGAAAAAGAAGGGGTGTTGGCTCAGGAGCCAGAGACCTGCTTCTAACTAGAGGGTGTTAGGCAAATTACTTCCTCTGTAAACCTCTGCTTCTTTATTTGGGAAAAAAAAAAAAAAAAAGGAATAAAACTCTCTACTGCTCAGTGCCGATGTGATTTAAATAAGATACATTTGAGAAACAAGTGTATGCAATTTTGTGCCCAACCCAGACAGAACTCAAGGGAGTTGGCCCCACCCGCCCTGGGCAGCCTGAAGTGCGAGGTCTGGGGGTGGGGGGGCAGGGGGGGAGGAGGCGAGCAGGCTAAACTTAGAGCCATCAGTGAGAGCCAAAGACAGGGCAGCCAGACTTACACAGGAGGAGAGAGATGTGGAATGTGTTTTCTGAAAGCCACCTGGGGTGTGACAGAGAAAGAAAGCCAGAGAGGAATGCGGTAGCTTGTCAGCCAAACTTTTCGGGGAAGAATGTTCTCCAGGCATCAAGGAGGAGAGCAGAGACCCCCACCCCCCCACTGCCATGGACCTGTTATTCATTAGACGTTTAGAAGGGGGGATCACACGGGATGGTGGGAGCACAGAGGGCTCAAATAAGCTGAATGAGCTATTTGGTTGGGCAGGCTGGAATCCTGCCCTTCCCCTTAGCATTCATGACTTGGTACCTTACCCACCCCTCCCAAGGTTCCATCTTCCTGTCCATCACCCTGAGCAGCAGAAGCTTCTCCTCCCCGAGGTCTGGTAGGCAGCCCCCGAAGGGAGCAGCCCTTGGGCCCACAGAGGAGGGCTGGCCGTGTCAGCAGTGTGCGAGCACAGTGGGGCGCCCCCTCTTTTCCTGAAGAAGGCCTGCTTTGAACAGATTGGTTGCATCTATTCTCAAAACCTGGAATCCTCATTATCACAGAGGCAGCCAGCTGGGAGGCCGGTCCATCAAGCCCAGCACCACCGAGCCTGATACACACACCACACCACGGGCCCTCCCCAGGCTGGGAATAAACCTGGGTATAAACCCTCCTGAACTGCCTTGTTTCTGAACTTGGCTCACACCATTCCTTCCATCTGGAATGTCCATCCTTCTTGACTTCTTAGAGATTTCTCTTTCAAGGCCCAATTCCAATGCTCCATTCTGCTTCCCGTCTTCTCTGAAACACACAGTCATGCTGAGTTTTGTCCTCTTCTGCTCACGTATGTACTTTATATGTTTTTCTGCTGTACCTGCTATTTTATCTTGCCAAAAAAAAGTTAACAGTCAACAAGCTTACCTTCCTGCACTGGATCGGATGCTCCTTGAGGAAGAGTCACTCAGTGGAGAAAGAGGAAACTGAGCTGAGGTCACAGGTGCCACTGAAGGGCAGGTGGGGGTCAGTGAGGCCAGGAACGTACTCATTGTGGGTACTCAATTTAAGTATGCACCAATATCTGGAGGCAGTATTTATTTCTTTAAATTTCTTTTAAAGATTCCACTTACTTATTTATTTGAGAGAGAAATAAAGAGCAAACAAGCAGGAGGAAGGGCAAAGGGAGAGGAAGAGGGAGACTCTGAAGAAGACTCTTACTGAGCATGGAGGCTGATGTGAGGCTCGATTTCATGACCCTGAGATCATGACCTGAGCCAAAATCAAGAGTCACATGCTTAACTCACAGCCCCCTGGTTGCCTCTGAAGGCAAAATTTTAAAAAATCAAAATTAAATTAAAAACCCTCGATGAATAAAATATTAAAATGAAAAAAGAAAAAGGCAAGCTGTTGTTTATCTGTTTTATGCCCCTTTTTTTAAGGTTTCATTTATTTATTTGAAAGAGAGAGAGAGAAAAAAAAAAAAAGACATGAGCAGGAGAAGAAGGGGTGGAGAGATGCGGGGAGAAACAGGCTCTTTTTTGAGCCAGGTGCCCAACTGGGACTTAATCCAAGGACCCTGGGATTGTGACCTGAGCTGAAGACAGACGCTTACCTGAATGAGGTTACCCAGGAACCCCTTATGGGCCTGCATTACACAACCTTGACATCCTTTCCAGAAAGCCCCAGGTCCCAAAGTGGCGCTCCCTCTTGGGGGTAACCATGAAGTGAAAGCAAATGGCACGATGCAGGACTTTCTATCTAGTCATTTTGTGTGCGTGTGTGTATGCAGTCAGCTTTTATTAGAATTTGTCACTTGGATGAAAATATAGGAGACTATGTTTGTGCATATGCGTAGAGGTGCACATGTTCTCATCTTCCCTTCAATCTCAGGCTCCAGGCTCAGTCTGCGAGGCTCTGCTTCAGGGAGGAAGTGGCATCTTCTCTGGGATGTGGCAAGGGAAGATGCAGGCAAGCAGGAAAAGACCCTTCTCCACCTCCTGCTCCCCAGGGGGGCTCCATGCACAAAGTCTGGCCCTAGGGGCACCTGGGTGGCTCAGTCATTAGGTGTCGGCCTTCGGCTCAGGTCATGATCCTAGAGTCCTGGGATCGAGCCCCATGTTGGGCTCCCTACTCGGCTTCTCCCTCTCACACTCCCCCTGCTTGTGTTCTCTCTCTCACTGTGTTTCTCTCTGTCAAATAAATAAATAAAATCTTAAAAAAAAAAAAAAAAAAGTCTGGCCCTACACAAATCTCTCTCACTTGGGACCTAAGTCATCATTCCATTCCTAATCAGTTCAGAAACTTCCAGAAATATCAATTCCTTCTCCTTTTAAATTTGAAATATATCAGTTTGGCTTTCTAATGCCTTTATAATAGCTTCTTTATCCCACCTTTTATCTTTGTTTATCAAAAAAAAATAATGATTTTTTTTAAGTCCATGTACATTTTTTTGAAAATTCCAATGGACATTTACTCTGAACGTGGCACTGGGCTGCGTGTTGATAATTCAGAAATAAGTTAACCCCTTGCCCTCAAGTCACTGGTTATTTATGGTGTTGGTCTGTGTACCGGTGGGTGGGGCAGGCAGGAAATAGGGCACAGAAAGTGAAAGCACAATTATAATGTGGTGTCAGAGCAGAATGACAGGGCTAAGCTCAGCGGCCCCAGGAGCAGAGAGAAAGCCACCATCGCTGCCTTTGAAGGCAGAGGGCAAGCAGGAGAGGCCAGTGATGCCCTAAGGAGGGCTGACCTCGTCAGCAGAGGAGGTGCACAGGGAGGAGGAGAAGGTAGATGGCTAGAGGCCTTCTTGACATGCTCAAGGGAAAAGGTGCCCTTGGAAAAGGCAGCTGCCTGTGGAAAGGTAGGAGCAAGAGGAGGCCAAGCCCATGCAGGGCACTGCACTGACTAGGTGTGTCCAGCCCCCAAGAGAAGAGAGTGAAGCAGTTAGACCTTGGGGTCCTCACTATGGAAACTGGACGGGTGGGGGAGGGAGGTGGCACAGTGTTGGCAAGTTTCAACCCTCCCTCAGAGCGACTAGGTCAATTTTGCATTGTCAGGTTTGCCCTTGCGCTCCCTGCATGAGAGAGGGTGGGGTTCCACGGGGAGAGAGAGAGCGGCAGGCTGGCCTGGCCTGTTGGAGACATGCTTCATGCTAATGAGAGGAAATAGAAAATGTAATTAACATGTCTGCCACCAGAAATGAGAGCTAAATCTATTACTCTCTTCCTCCCGCTTCGATTACAAATTACTGTGTTTCAATTATGATTTTAAAAGTATTTCCTTGAGGAAATATGTCAAGGTTCTGCCATGGGAAAGAAGGAAATGGGACCATGAAAGTTTAATTTATTGCAGTGGCCACAATTAGAAGAGGAAGAAGAAAATGAAAAGGAATAGAAAGGAAGGAGAATAGAGTGTCGCTGACAGGTCACCTGCTGGGAGCAAGGAGGTGGGCAAGAGAAGCCCGAGGTGTCTGAATATTTATGGAGTTGCTTTGTGGCATGTGGTGAGGAGGGGCAAGCCAAAGCTATGTCTGCAGGCCAAGTGCACCTTTTCCTACTCGGGGCTCCCACGAGCCTGCTCTGGTGTGCCCATCCCAGCGAGGGTGGCGGCAGGGCTGTGAGTGCGGGACTGGACGCCGGGGTGGGGTGCAAGAGGGAGAACATGGCCCGGCTCACAAACAGCTTGCAGTCCAGCCTTGAGGGGCAGGAGGCCGATCTGATGGGAAAGGAAGCGCAGACAGTGAGCTCCTACTTGGGGCGGGAAGAGCAAGACCGCACCCTCGGGAAAGGAGGGAGCCAAGCCAATGAAATAAATGAGTTGCCAGGTCCTGATTCACATGTCAGCCAAAGGGCCTCTCAAGGGAGCAGACACCCTGTTGTCTTTAGAGAGGACATCCATTTCTTCATCTACTCACTTAGCACGTAAGTGGGAATTCATCGGAGAGAAAGCCCGAGGCCTTCTCCTTGAGGACTGCATGGGCTCCTGGAGGGCAGACACATTGTGAAATAATTGCAAAGCAAGAAGATCCGGCTAAGACAGCTGATGTACAATGTAACACAGAAGTGTAACAGGATCTCAGGCACTGAGCTGTGAATTCTCTCTGGGAGGAAACCAGAAGATTTCCAAGAGAAAGAATGCTTTGGAATGAGGGTGTGAGATTTCTTGGTGAACAGATGAGCAAAGGGGGCAGAGAGAAGGGGGTCCCAACAGAAACCGTAGTCCAAGCCATATAAGGCAGGGAGACAGGAAGCACAGTGGTGATTCCAGGGGGCCCAAGGAATGGCAGGGTAAGAGGAGAGAATGCCGGGAGAATCTCACACCACAGACACCAGGTTCGGAAGGCAGGGGGGCTGATGTGTAATCCTGATGAGGCTGGAGAGGGTGTGTTTAAGCACGAGGGGGAGGGGAATACCTGGGTTCTGGGAAGAGCACTCGGGAAGCTCCAGCGAGGGGATAGCCAGGCAGGCACAAAGGTCAGAGTTCCAGACCCCGGGTGGGGACCTGTAGCAGTCCCAGCGGAGAGGCAGTGGGACCTGGGCGAGGGCGATGACAGCGCAGCCTGATGAAGGGACGTGCTGGGTCGGGGGAAATCCGCCTACAGATGCTCTACACAAATCAGCGGGGACATGTCTGGAGATAGTCCACCACAATCCACCCTTTGGGGTTAAAGCCTAACAAATGATAGAATTCGGGAGGGCGAGGAACATTATTTCTTAAGTGATAGCTGTTTCCATAACTACCACAATCCCATCTGTTCTTATTTCCATGTGTTGATCCTATCTGATCCCCAAAACGATCTGGCAAGACGAGCGCCATGTTCCCCTTTCACAGATAGGGAAACTAAACTGCACAGAAGTTCAAGTTTGTTGGAGGCTTGCGAGAGGTCAGCTGTGGACATGGAAAGGGAATCATAACTTTCTCTCTCTCCGGAATCAGGACCTATTGCCCCCTCTCCCTCTTTTCCTCCCTGTCCCCCCTTTCCCTCCTTCCCTCCCCTCTTTCCTTGTTCTCTGCCTCTGTCTGTCCTATCACCATCTTCAGGGTCCTTATTCTGAGTCAGACTGATGCTGGACTCTGGAGAGAAGGCTTCCAGGAGGGCATAGGGCTGGGCTTCAGGAAAGCTCTATGCAAGGGAAGAGAGACATCTCAGTGAGCGACGAAGGAAGGTGCCTGTGAGAGGTGTGCTCTCATGTCAGTCTACAGAGGAAGGGGCTCTCCCTCTGCCTGGGGCTCAAGCAAGGCTTTGGGAAGGAGACACTGCTTGCTCTGTGAACGAATGGCAATTCCTAACAGCAGAATCTACCTTCATCCTGGGAGGAGTCAGACGAAACTCCCTTTAATACGGAACTAGTTTCCTGGTTTGCGGGCTAACACTTCCTAGCGAGCTCCTCTGCTTCTTTCTCAAACATACCTCTTTCTGACCACCCAGCCCCGGGGGGGGGGGGGGGGAGGCACATGAGGGCCGGGCCCCAAGGCTCCGGGGAGCAGGTGGGTGTGCCCACAATGCGTCCTGGACCTGGGAGCTTTCCTGCACTCATCCTCCCCGGGCTGGCGGGAATGCCTTTCAGAACAGTCATGTCACAGAGGTTAATTCCAGTCCTCTGAGCAGCCGTGGGAGGGGCGGCTCCCTGTTCCTGGGGGAAGCAGCCCAACATTGTGAAGGGATACAGATGAATAAAGCTGTTTACAAGAAATTCTAATCTTAGGGCAGTTCAAGGTAAAGACAGACACCAGCCAGGAACAGCCAGGAACAACACTGCCAGGACCCAGAGACAGAGACCTCCCACCAGATGCTGTTTTTTTCTCTAAATATTGTCGCCAAAAAAAAAACTCACTCTGAAAATCTCTCCACCCCCTGGGCATCCCCCAGCATATCAGTAATAATAATAGTAAAAATAATTAGCTGCGATATTGGATCGCCTAGTATATACTAGACATTTGTTCATATTACTTTATTTTGATGCTGACTCTCCTCCCGCTGCCCCACCCCCACCCCCACCCAAATCTCAGTAGGTGTTAGTGGGGGGGGGATAAGGTTGAGTGATCCGTTGAAGTCACACGGTTAATAAGCAACAGGGCTAACTTAGGATGTGAAATGAAGTCTATCCGTTTTTCAGATTCTTACTTTGCTTAGCCATGTGAGGAAAACTGGTTCTACAGATGAGGGTTTTATTTATTTCTGAATCTTCTGCACCCCGTCCAATGTGCTTCAAGTATTGGCAGTTGTGAGAACCTTTTAAAAATGTTAAAGGTAAAGCCTGCGTTTCCCCACAAATCAAACCTGTGCACATGGAAAGTTTTACATAAAATTGAAGGGTATTTATAGACTTTTTTTTTAAAGCCATCTCCGAACTTCATGTTAAGACACCCTGATGGCATGCTTTTTGTGTGAACTGATTTAGGATTATGGTTTCAAGCCTCAGGTCATCATCATTCACAGCAGGGTTGCCCCTCCCTCACCATCCACTCCCTCCTCCCATTTGCTCTGTGTGTCCCTACATGTGACCGGAGAGAGTCAGGAAAAGGACCACATCAGCTGTCCCTAATAGGACTTTGGGGTCACCGGAGCTTCAAGTCTCATTGATAGTGGGAGCTTTCTCCCTCTTCCATCACCTGTGGCTTGTCCAAATGTCCAGAGGTCAGAAGAAATCCTGTAACTCACACAGCCTCTTTTAACCTCGCTGAGGGTAGAGACAAAATGACGATGAACTTGAGACTTCTCAAAGTCCCCAATACACCTTGGTCCTCACACTTTTCTTTCCCTCTGCCTGGAGCATTTGTTTCTATCCCTGAAAATACCCAGCCCTTCAAGACAAGCTTGGCATCTTTTCCTTTTGGATGCCTTCCCTGGCCACTCCGTCCCCCACCTCCATGTAATGAATAGTGGATGGTGCTCTACCTGTACCCACGGCAGCCCGAGCCCGGGGAACACTGCACTACCCACTGGCCCTCAAGCATGTCCGAGTCCCAGGCACATCCCAGTAAGTGCTGAGTAAATGTTGACTAAACAACAGAATAAAGGAAGACAGCTGGGAAAGTTCTTTTGAGGCAAAGTCTGACAGATCTAGAAACTCCCTTAAAGAATGCTGATGGATATTAGACCCTTGTCATCATAGCCTCAATTAATGAGATTTTGGAGAGGGTTTTGTTTTTGTTTTTGTTTTTTCAAGCTGGAGTCTTGAGATAGTTCTGCTTCTTTCTTTTTGAGTTCCTCAGAGCTGATCATTAGGAGAGCCAACAAGAAAGATTCCCTTTAAATCAGATATGCTCTTGGAGATATTCTCAAACTGGAAAGTCTATTGAAGACAGAGGTTTGCGGGAGAGATAGACAGGTGAAGGTGTTCAAATCAGAATTTGGGGGTCATCCTGGGTATTCAAAAGTATCTTTCAAATATTTTCCCAAGCTTGAAGAGTCTAGGCTGGACAAGATTATAAGAGAGATAATCAGACCAACCTGTGGGCCATGCTGGATCTCCAAGTGGCCAGAGATGTTGCCATCTCGAAATATTCAAGCAGGTGCACTGTAGCAACAGTGTGGACCTTACGCTTCTGGCAACCCCTGACATCTTTCCAGGGCACCCACAAGATCAGTTTCATGATTAGTTGCCATTCTCACTGTGTTAATATTTGCATGGAATGGGCTAAGGCCCCAAGGGCAAAACTGCTGTGTCCCCTGCAAGAATCTAGGAAGTAGCACCAAACTGGAATTGTAGTCATCGAATTCTTCATCATCACACATGTATGGTCGAACCAAACAAACATAAGAGACTCTTAAACATAGGAAACAAACTGAGGGATCCTGGAGAGGAGCGAGATGGGGGGATGGAATGACTGGGTGATGGACATTAAGGGGGGCACGGGATGGAACGAGCACTGGTTGTTATATAAGACGGGTGAATCACTCATCTCTACCTCTGAAACTAATAATACACTGCATGTTAATTAATTGAATTTGAATAATTAAAAAAGGGAAAACAAACAAAAATGGCCAGCTTCACCTAGGAACGCTCTTGATGAAGCCAAGAAAATTAGACATGAGACGCCAATTTGAGCATCTTAGTCTTCTGTGTGATGAATCCAGCAGCACTCTCGCTGCCCACCTCAAGCAGCGCTTGCCTGCGGGTGCCATTTTTACTCGAAAAGCTGGAATCGATGTTCCGTTTTGTTTTCATATTTGGATATTTCAAAGATATTCTCTCAAAAGTGAACTAAGTGAGGCCTGCCACTTCCGAGAATACAACTGGCATTATTTGCTGCTAATAATAAAATGCAAGCTTTTAAGCAGAAACTAGAGGTTAGAAAACTTGTATCTGCCACCATGAGCTTGACTTTCGCTCAAAGTATATGAAGAAACCCAGCTTCACGTGGATATGTTGTTGTAAAAGGGAGTATTTTGATAACATTTTTAGTGAATTGGTGAATTCAGGTAATTAATAATTGAGGAGGTAATAATTACTGTCCTTTGATACTACACTAAAACTTGACACATGGTAGTTTCTTAAATGGTAGTTGTCATATAGAATCTGAAGCCATGTGTTTTTTTTGTTTGTTTTGTTTTAAAGATTTTATTTATTTATTTGACAGAGAGAAACACAGCCAGAGAGGGAACACAAGCAGGGGGAGTGAGAGAGGGAGAAGCAGGCTTCTTGCCCAGAAGGGAGTGGAGCTCAATCCCGGGACTCCAGGATCATGACCTGAGCCGAAGGCAGACGCTTAACGACTGAACCACCCAGGTGCCCCATGTAAATGTTTTTTTTCATTACTCTATTATGTTCCTTCATACACCTCAGTCCAGACAACGCACTATGTTGCACTGAAGACAGAAGCAGTCATGACAATCCAGTCATCTTATATTAAACCAGATGTTAAAGAGATTTACAAAATTATAAAACAATATCTGTCTTCTCACTAAAGATTATATATTTACTTACTTATTTATTTACTTTTTTTTTTCTTTTTGAGAGAGAGAGAGCAAGAGTATGCACATGATCAGAGAGGGGAATGACAAAGAGAGAACCTGAATCAGGCTCCATACTTAGCACAGAGCCCTAGGCTGAGATCATGACCTGAGCCAAAATCAAGAGTTGGATGCTTAACTGACTTAGCTACCCACACATCCTTCAGTATTTTTATTTTAAATATAGTTATTTATTAAAATGTTATTAAGATGAATAATAACAAGCCTATTGTGATATTTGCATGAATTGATACATATTTTAACCTCCTTAATTTTAATTTCTAATGTCATAAATATTAATAGGTGTAACTCATACAAACAGGAGCTCTTTGGGGCCCTTAATAATTCTCAGGAGTGTAAAAGCATTTTGAGATCAAGAAGTTTGAAAACCACTGCACGATGACAATCCTTGAGCTTGCAAAAATATCTCCAAATTTCATTACAAAGGTGCAGTGAATAAGTGAGTTGGACCAGTTCCCATAATCGAATGTCTTTCAGCCCCACTCCTGTGCTTCTAACCCAGGGTCTGACAGCTAGGGAGACGGTGGTCCTATGTCTACAATAAGGCTCTTAATGATCAAAGGCTGACAGGTGCACATCTGTCCCTTCACCCCTGTGCCCTTTCATTAGGGAGTCAGACTACATCTCTTTTCCACAGCACCAATCCTAGGTGTCAGGGCGGGTAGCACAGCACCCTCTAGAAAGACAGTTCGGTACAGTCTTGAGAGCCCTGGGCTTGGAGATGAGAACACTCTTCTCAGACTCACCGTTGACCAGCTGCATGGCCGGGGCCATACCTCCTCCTCTCTGGGCCTCAGGGTCCTTATCCACACAGCGTTTGATGAGGGGACCAGACTTTCTCTAAGACACTTACCACCTCTGGGATTCTCTGAATCTATTTGGAGAAATATTTGAAAGATAATAAAAATAACAATTGGTTTCTATATGGTGGGGGTTTTTTGTTGTTTGTTTTTACAGCTGACAGTTTACTTTCCTATCTAAGGTTTTACTGGTGTTATTATACACACACTATAGAAATTGTTGTTGAAGATTCTAGAGTTGAATTGTCTGATACTGAGTCTTGTGCCACTAACTAGCTTTGTGGGCTTGGATAAATTAATTAACTCCTCCATGACCCCTAAAACTGTTGAGTAGATTAAATGAATTAAGCATGCACAGTGCTCAGAATAAATTCTGACCTATGCTATGTGCTCAGTAAACTATTAATAGCATCTGTTCACTGCCCTGTAATTGTGTGTCTCCCTTCCTGGACTGAACTTGCCGGCCAGGACTGTACCTTGTCCATCATTGTATGCCCAGCCCTACCGTCGTGGCCAGCACATAATCAGCACTCAATAAATGCCTGTTATATAGATTAATGACTGACTGATTTGATAGTTTAGATCATTTTCCGGCATCTAATCAGTCCCAGACCTCTCTAACTTTTGGCAGAGTATAATTTTCCAAGGGATTTGGGTTGACCCACTGGATTTCAGAAGTCACAAATGTGCTGTGCGATCTGGCTTGTGTGATATGTTTGATTAGAACAATGATGATAATGATCCATGAGAAGAGATCTCAGGTCGCCACTGCTTCTTTCAACGGGACCCAGAATCAACCAACTGTAGCAGGCTTCCATCCTGCACCTTGGCTACAAACCCAGACGACAGCCCTCTGAAGCGAGCTGTCCAGCCAAGTACAGCCCCCGACGGAGGGACACTCTCCCAGGCAGTGCTGTATTTCTCTTGTGGGACCATATGTGCTTGGACTGCCAAGCTGACACTCTGATGTAAGGTGACTTAAATTGTCCCTGTAGTCAGAGCCTGCACAAAACATTTGCCTGCCATCCATGCACTCCAGGGCCCCCCTGCCCCCCACCAAGCCCATCCTAGATCACCTAAGCTGATAATGACCCACAAGCATAAGAATAGACTGAGACTCAAAGACGGCTTTTAAAACAACGATCCACATAAAGTGGATGGATACAGTGGACACATCATCTGTGGTATAACGATTATCATTCTTTCCATTTTAAAGGTGAAAAAAACTGACAAATCAACAGGGATATCAGGCCAAATGCATTTGGCTGGAAATAACAGAAAATCCAACTTCCAGCTGTTAATAAATGGCAGTGAGATCATGAAGGGCTTCTGGAGAAGCCTGACCTCATGACTCCCCAGGATCACCAAGGACCTTGTTTCTGCCTCTCTGTTCACATTGCTTTATCTCATGTCAGCTTCATCTTTACAGTGACCCCTTTCTTCGTGCTTTCGGGAAGGTGGCGGGTGGATGGTGGTGACCAAAGGCACATGCTAAGTTGTGCACGTCTGCAGAGACACAGAGCCTCCCTCCCCAGGATCCCCACAAGGACAGGTCCACACCTGGCCCTGAAATCATCACTACCCCACTCCCGGTTCTACCCTGTGCTCTTTGTTATCACGCATTTATTTAGTAAAGTATTATTCAGAGCCTTCTCGATCAGGTTGAATCAGGCTGATGCAATCAGTGCCCACACTGAATTGATATCCTCTGTACTGGACATAGGAGTAAGACACAGAGATTAGGTAGCAAGTAGACTGTTCATTATACATACAGGAACACAAGAGTGGCTATCATTTATGGAGACCGACACCAAGCATTGCAATAGACCTTCTCAATTTGTGTTTTAGTTCAGTCCTCAGCATGTTTCTATCAGTATTATTGCCCACATTCTAGCATTAAGGAAAATGGGACAGCAACGGTGAGACATTCACTAAGCTCACACAGCGAGTAAGTACAGAAGTATAACTTTGTAGTTCTTTTTCTTGTATTGCTCTGGCAATGCCTCCCATACAAGGAAACAGCCCGTTGCCCTTCCGCGAAGCCGTGAGTCACGTGCCGAACGATGTGGTGACATAGAATAAACTAACCTTTTAGTAATTTCATTATGGAGATGTGGTTAAACCCTTTAGTACACTTTGGCTAAATACAAAGTGCCCAGAACCCCACATATTAATCAATTGTCCAGAGGTAAACAGTCGCCTGTGTCGTAGATGCCCCGCATAGGTTCTTGCTGATATCGCCTGGATGATTTTAAACTCTTCCCATATAGCATTATTATTATCCTCATCCCTTTTGACTTACTAGAAAATTAATGGGGGCAACTGTGTGGCTCGTCTGACTCTTGGGTTGGGCTCAGGTCATGATCTTAGGGTCCCGGGTTCAAGTCCCACATTGGGCTTCTTGCTCAGTGGGGAATCTGCTTCTCCTTCTGCTGCCGCTCCCCTGCTTGTGTTCTCTTTCCCTCTCTCTCTCTCACAAATATTTAAAAATAAATAAAGGAATCCTTTAAAAAAGAAAATTAATTAATTATTATTATAGAAAACTAGAAAAGAAACAAAAATTAAGAAGCGGTAAGATAAAGATCGCCCGTGGTCCAACAGCCCATAAGCAACAACTGTGGCCTTAGATCCTCCTAGTTTTTTTTTTCCCCTCCATATTGTACTTTCACAAAAAATAAAATTATATTCTATATACCATCTTGCACTACGCTCTTTCTACTCATTCTTCTACCTTAAATTTCATATATTATTACAATTTCGTTAGCTGTATTTTGTATGTCATAATTCTAGTGTATAAAAAAATGCCATAATTTTGTCATTCTTTCACTGTTAGACATGCAGATTGAATGATTACTAAATCTATGTTTGCCTCTTTCTAGGGAGATATAAAATACTTATATTTATTTATCAATTCCAATTCATTTTTGCAGTGACAATTCATGATGAGCCATGCCTAGATTTTTCACAGTCTACATGTCTAAAGCTGAATTCATCAGCTTTTTCCAGGAGAAAGAAAGAAAAAAAAGAAAAACAAAACAAAACACTGTTTCTCTTCTATCTCCTCACTTGCAAGGTTAATGTTTTCCAGGTTGGCCTGGCTCTTTCCAAGTCAGCCTGACTCTCTGCTCCCTGAAACCTCATATCTAATCAGCCCACAAGGCCACCCAGCTTTCCTTCAGAGTAAAGTGACATTGACTTAGGATCTTCCCCCCTCATTTTCAGAATAAAAATCCAGCCAGGCTCCTTTATCTCATGTTTCCTTTACTTAAAAGCCAGGGTTTTAGCTCAAGTAATTTCATATTTGTCTGTAGTAAGTTCTTGGATAACATGAATGCTCGATGAATAATAATCCTCTTTTACCTTTTATTGGTTTTAAACATGAATACTGACCCATTTCTCCACCGAGGGCTCATTAAAAACAAGAATCGTGAATTGATAATGAAAATAACAACCAGTTAATAGGCCTACTGTGTGCATTATACATGGTTTTCCTTCAGTGTTTCACAGAGAGGCTATGGAAAGGCAGGATGACTTAACGAGGCTCCCACAGATTTTTAGCTTGGGTGATTTGTTTAGGTGTGGGGCCGTCCAAGTGCCTACCCCCATTACACATGTTAGAGTCCCTCACGAAGAATGCAACCTACAAAGGGAGCCTCAATTATATCATGTTTTTCTGCTTTTATTCCCATTTAGGAGCTTAAGGATAATCAGCTGGCCCCTCTTCAGCTCTGGGGGGAATATAATATCTGCATTCTTCTTAAACTACATGCTAAGATTCACAGTGGCTTGGGACTGGTCCGTAAGCACAAAATTCACACCAGCTGTGTGTTCTGCAATGATCTTAAAAACCTTCAAGTGGCTTCCAAGTCAAGATCTCGTGAAGAAGAAAGAAATGAATGAGAGACAATAATCTTTAGCTGTTTAACCCCTGAGGTGACATACATCTCTTCTGCTCATTGCCTCTTGGCCTGAAGTAGTCACTTGGCCCCAGCATACCTTTAAGGGAGACAGAGAAATAATAGGGGTGAGCATTGGAATGTTCGGGAATACTATTTCTGTCTCATGATCTAAAATATTTGTGTTTCAGGAATAGTAGATATTGATTGATTTTGGACATTCTTAAATTAAAATATAAGAGTTAAAATTTTGAGGGTAGCCACAAAAAGGAGGGAAACAGTATGTAGCTTCAAAATTAGCAGTGGGAAAGAGATAAGATAAAGAGGCAATCTTAAAACCTCAATCAATTCAAAAGAAGGTAAGCAAAGAGAAAGAACAACAGAAAGTGGGTTGAATCAAGACAAAAAGAAATCACAAATTAATGCAGTAGAAACAAAACCAAACGTATAATTTGGTAAATACGAGTAGGCTATAGTCTCTAGTTAAAAAGCACAGACTCTAGTAAATTCTAGCAAACCTTCAGGAAAAAACAAATTCCAAATGCTTCTCCAACTCACCAGCACATTCAAACAGACTACAATGCCCCTGATACTTGTATTCCTTTCCTATTACTATGTAACAAATTGCCACAATCTCAATGGCTTAAAAAAGCATCCATTTATGAGCTCCCAGTTCTATAAGTTCCACTCAATGCAGGCTCTGCTCTGTCCTATACTCAGGGTATCATAAGCCTGATATTAAGGTGTTGCCTAGTCTGAGTCCTCTTCAAGAGTCTCTTGGAATAATTCACTTCTAATATCATTCAGGCTGTTGATAGAAGTCAGTTTCTGTAGGCTGTAGAATGAAGTTCCCACTTCCCTGCTGGTTGGGTTTTGGGTGTCTCTCAGATTCTAGAGGCTACCTGCAATCCTTTCCACATGTTCTCTTCCCTCTTCAGGCAAGGGGTGATGAGCCAAATCTTAGTACTTGCAGTCTCATTGACTTACTCTTCTGCCTTCAGTCAGAGAAAACTTTCTACTTTTAAATCTTTTTTAAAAATATTTTATTTATTTATTTGACAGAGAGAGAGAGAGAGAGAGAGAGAGAGAGAGAGAGAGAGATCACAAGTAGGCAGAGAGGAAGGCAGAGAGAGAGGAGGAAGCAGGCTCCCTGGTGAGCATAGAGCCTGATGTGGACCTCGATCTCAGGACTCTGAGATCATGATGTGAGCTGAAGGCAGAGGCTTTAACCCACTGAGCCACCCAGGCACCCAACTCTCTGCTTTTAAAACAGTTCATGCAATTAGATTAGGACCACTTGCCTATTAAGATCAGCTACGACATAAAGCATAACATGATTACAGCAGTGCTATCTCATACTCACGGTTTCCAGGGATTAAGATATGGAATCTCAGGGCCATTTTTTGAATTTTGTCTACCAAGATATCAAAACTAGAGAATAGTTCAAAAAGGAGATATCACAAGGCAATTGTACTCATGAACCAAGAGGCAGAAATTCTAAAATATACTGGCACTGAATTCAGAAGAGCATAAAAAATATGTAAGTTGTAACAAATCATTTGGTTGTTTCAGGAATGTAAAAGTGTTTTAGTATTTTAAAAATATATTAACATACTCAACAAAATGTGTATATTAAAGCAGAAATACAGTATTATCAATTTAGGAAATTCATTTTGCATAATAGTAGAAAACCTTAAAAGACAGACTTCTATCAAGCATAGAGTATATAAAGACGAGTATATTTTTGTGATCAAATAGTCTACACCAGTAAGAATAAGAAAATATATAACTAAATGCATTAAAATGTATGACTCTCAGGGCACCTGGGGGGCTGAGTTGGTTAAACCTCTGACTTTGGCTCAAGTCATGATCTTGGTATCCAGGGATTGTGCCCCACATTAGACTCTTCACCCAGCAGGGAGTCTACCTGTCCCTCTGCACTGCTAGTGCTCTCTCTCTCTCAAATAAATAAAATCTTTTTTAAAAAAAAATGTATGAGTCTCAAAGGTAAAATTTCAGAACAAAGAGCACGAAGTATACAATAACTTTCATTTATATGAAGGTCAAATATAGGCAAACCCAACCAATACATTATTTAGAAATAAAATAGTATATAGTACAACTACTTAGAAAAAATAAACCAATGGAATAGTAACATAATAATCAGCTTATTGTTTAACTCTTAGGGGAAGTAAAAAAGGTGTAACTGGGAAAGGAAAAACAGAGGATTCAGGATTATGGCAATATTTTTAACTTCTGGTCAGGAGAATATGAGTGCTCATTTTATCATTTTTTAATTGAGCATATATACAAGATACATTCTTTTATATGTATAATATACCTTATTTTTAAAAGGCCAAAAATGGAATTTTAAAAAAGGTACCCTAATTTCCAACTAAATATAAACAATTGAGAAAATTTTTTAGTTTTCTTACATATTGCCTTACAAATGGCAAAAGTCCTCCCTTTTTGGGGCACCTGGATGGCTCAGTCATTAAGTGCCTGCCTTCGGCTCAGGTCATCATCCCGGAGTCTCAGGATTTAGCCCCACATTGGGCTCCCTGCTCGGCAGGAAGCCTGCTTCTCCCTCTCTCACTCCTTCTGCTTGTGTTCCCTCTCCGGCTGTGTTTCTCTCTAGCAAATAAACTAAAATCTTAAAAAAAAAAAAAAAGATAATTGTCATGATAGACGGATGTCCAAAGCAGGATGGATGTATACAGGAGGAAACATGTTTGGATGGACCAAAGCAACATTCATACTGGAGGTGACATTTGATATAAGGTCTTTGGATAAGTTCAGATTTATGAGGCAGATAGAGGTTATCCAGGCCAGGTAGAGGAGGCAGCCTTCTACAGATGTATAGAAGATGCTTCTAAGGTGATAGACATGCCCCAGAAATCTTAGGAATCCCAGTATGGTGATGAGGTTAGCATGATGGGATAAGAAACTGGGGAGATGGAGAAAGACCCAAAATTCTAGACAGTTTTACTGGGCTTCAGAGATTTTTAACCTATGCAGGTTCAGGGTCACATTTATGTTTTACTAAGTTCACATTGGTTGCGGTGTTGAGTATAGACTGAGCTGCATCATACCATATAAAAGAAAACCATTCAGAGTCTATGGAAAAGGTTCAAATCAGTGATGGTAAAACATGAAAAAGGAAGTAGTAGACATGCAGAGTAGACATGCAGGTTTAAGAAATATTTGGAAATTTCAACTTATATGATAAAGCAATTGATGGAATGTAAAAATGTGAAAGAAGAAATGGCAAAAGTTCCTCCCTATTCCTCTCCAGTGGAACCCACCTTGAAATTCTGACTTGTAGAACTTTATGATTATAAATTTGTGTTGTTTAAAAACCATTGTTTGTAGTCATTTTTTATAGAAGCAATAGAAAAATAATACATCAAAGAACAATTATCTACTGAACATACATTAGCTACAAGTCATTATACTGGGACTTCTTATCCTAGTTAAGATGGAGTAAATGACACCAACAAGCCCTTTAGCCATACAAAACTTTATATATATGTAAGACTGCACGGGATGAATGCCATTATCACCCATCTTTCTGAATAGCCGGTAATTTCTGCAGCATAGCACAGAGAACTGGAGCCTGATCAGAGGCAGTGATCTCGCTGAATTTGGAAGACAGAGTTCAGATTTAAGAGTACTTAACCTACTGATATGTGTAAGATGAAGCATGAGAGGAAGGAAGCTATTTAGTGATGAGCCTTGGAATTCAATGTGGAGATCCTCTATAAATCCACATGAAGGCAGGATTGTACAAACATGGGGCAAGATCATTTGAACATTTTTTTAAAGATTTATTTATTTCCTTCCTTCCTTCCTTCCTTCCTTCCTTCCTTCCTTCCTTCCTTCCTTCTTTCCTTCCTTCCTTCCTTCCTTCCTTCCTTCCTTCCTTCCTTCCTTATTTTTGTTTATTGCGTGGGGTAGGGGAAGGAGCAGAGGGAGGGAGAGGGAGACATAGAATCCTCAGGTAGACTTCCCAGTGAGTACAGAGCCCAGTGCAGGGCTTTATCCCAGGATCCTGAGATCATGGCCTAAGCCAAAATGAGGAACCACTAAGGTACCATTTGAACTTAGTGGAGATTAGCTGTTATAGGATAGAAAGCAGAACAGAGATACCAGAGGTCAGGAAGTGCTGGAGGAAGAGCATCTCATGGAGTTACCACCTTGAGAGTGAAGAGATCCCATCAAATGCAGAAGATTTTAAGAATCAGGATAATGACATAGAGTTAAAATTACTGTAGATGCACTCTTTTTTTTTAATTAATTTTTTCAGGTTGGGAATATTTTATTTTTTTTATTATGTTCAATTAGCCAAGATATAATACATCATTAGTTTTTGATGTAGTGTTCAACAACTCATTAGTTGTACAAAAAGCCTAAAACAAAGTCCAAAAAGGATGTTTGTGTAAGACAGAATTAGGAAGTTGAATCCTGCCCAACTAAATGGGTTTAGAATACCTTGATCTGCACAAATATTTACTAACAAAATGTAAAAACAAGTATGCCCATGTTCAAGATGATTATCAGTCATTGAACTTCCTTCTGAAACAAGAATCAACATTTCAGGAAAGAATAATAAAATATACAGTTTTTACAACCTATTACTCATAATATCCATTAGCAATCAAAAATCACTAAACATGCAACAACAACAAAAATATGACTCACAACTGAAGGGGGGAAAAAGCAGTCTATAGAAGCCAAATCCAAGATGGCTCAAATGTTGAGCCTAACATGCAAGTAGTGATTATAAATGCATTTAATGAATCAGATAAAAATATTTTCAGAGAATGAAAGAATCTTAATGAAAGATTCAATAAGAGATTTCAGAAGAAATATGGAAACTATAAAAATGAACAAAATTGAAGTACTAAAAATAAAATACAATAATTGAAACAAAAAAATTAGTTAAATGTCTAACAACACACTGGTTAGCAGAAGTAAAAACCAGCTAATTTGAAGATTGATCAGAATAAATTATCTAATTTGAAGAATGGGGGAGTGGGAAAGGAATGAAATTAGGAGATCCTCAAGGACCTATGGGATAATATAAGCATCTAACAAACGTGTAATTGGAGTCCCAAAAGGACAAAGTGGGAGATTGGAGAAGAAAACATGTTTAAAGAAATCATTATTGAAAACTTCCTGAATTTGATGAAAACAGAAAACAAACCAACAGATAAACAAACAACATTGCTGCAGAGATTCAATAATTTCAATAAACCCCAAGGAGAATAAATGTAAACAAAGAACTAAATTTATGCATATTGCATTAAACCTCTGCAAAATGAACAATATGACAATGTTCAAACAAAGGAGCATGGTACATAGTACTATACTGTTTTAATTTTATATATTTGGGAAGTTCGAACTGTACATCAAGAAGTTGGAAGTACAAAGTGTCAGGTATGAAGTGAAGAGAACAGAAGAATACAACATGGATTATATGTAGAGTATATTGAAGGATACACTTTGCTTGACTCTGAACAATCATTGTAAAACAAATGACTAAATAATAAAAAAAAGACATACCTAAAAGCCAATAAAGAAAATAAAATGTAACACTAAAGAATATTTGATTAATCCAGAAGACAGGAAGGGAACCACAGAGGAAGCAAAAGCAGAGGGACAAATGGAAAACAAATGGCAAGTTGGTAGACTAAAACCTGCAGTAATGTTGATTACATTAAATGTAAATGGTCCATAAACCATGAGGCATATTGCAGGGATTGAAACCTAATGTGTGTGTTATCCTACTACAAGTCTAACAATCTGTCAACAGATCATGAGGAAATGGCATCAGGCAACTGAAGGAAGTCTTGAGCTTTTTTGTTCATTTGGTCATTCATTCCATTAGTCACCATCACGAGTTTTGGTATGTGAAGTGCCCTTCGATGTGCTCTGAGGAATAACACTACTTATACAATTGCTATTAGCAATGACTAATTGCTTAATCCCTAATCTATGATTTCCACCAAACATCTAAAGGAAAAATACAGCATGATGACTGTATTTTATACTGGAAATTTGAGAGAGCAGATTTCAGGTGCTCTCACCAGATAAACACAGAAAAGGGTAACTATGTGGGGAGGTAAAGATGGTAATTAGCTTTCACATGTATATCAAAACATCATGTAGCACCCCCCTTATATATACACATTTTATTAAGAATAAATAAATATTATGGTAATAATACACACACACACACACACACACACACACTGTATACCTTAAAAATATCGCCTGTTACAACCTGAATAAAAATAACAATTTTTATTTGTTAGTAAAACACACACACACATGCTCACACACACACACACACACACACACACACACACACATACACACAAGCACACAGCTGGTAAGAGATAACTCCATTCCTCCTTGAGTTTCAATATGGATATATTTTTATTTTTTTCTGCAAAAGGATGATGTAGTACAGATTCAACACTTACCTGCTAGAGCATTTTGCCAAGAATTCCCATGATTTACCTTGTTCTTACACCCAGCCACAATCAGTAAGTAAACAGAACCATCTTCATTCTGGATGCCTGGAGCTCTAAGGAACCTGGAGGTAGAATATTCATGGGTACCAACGCCAGTTTTCTGCTTGGCATCACTGACTGAGAGATCTCCCTGTAGCAATAGTTTCAAACAATTTTAATTTAGTGATTTTTAAATATATTTATGTCTTTGGCCTTGTTT
Organism: Spilogale gracilis; assembly: GCA_004023965.1. Taxonomy (NCBI): domain Eukaryota; kingdom Metazoa; phylum Chordata; class Mammalia; order Carnivora; family Mephitidae; genus Spilogale; species Spilogale gracilis. The sequence goes on from PITA01000164.1 coordinate 253,677, forward strand.
AACATTTTTCACTGAGCTCCCTTTTCCTTTCAAGAGGCAGAGGCCAACAAAAACAGAAAATGAGTTACGGGAGCCTCGGCAAGAAGTCTCCTGAGACGCCACCGTCTCCTGGAAAATTCTCCTCAAGAGTTTACGAAACAAATATAAATATATGCTGGATGAAGTTTTCAGTGACCTTTAAACTGTTTGCATTTCAGGAAGATTCCAAGAAGAGTTTCTGTCTCTGGCAGGTCCTTGGGTTTCTGGGCTTAAATTTAAAAATCTAAACCAGATTACACTTTAGGGGAAGTGTCCCAGAAACAGCATTGTTTGGGGATCTGGGCGTCAAAGAAACTACTGGGTTTGGGGAAATGTGTTCAGTGCTTTTTCTGTGAGGTGCATTTAATCTTGATAGCTTTAGAGGGAAGGGATATTTGTTTTCATCATACAGTGGGGATACGGAATTACGTAGTTCGAGGTGACATACTCTGTAAGAGTTCATCCCTGTGGGTTAAAATGGGTTTGTTTTACCTATTTTTGTAGGATTTTCTACATTTAGCATTGAAGTAAAATAAACATAGTAGGTACTTAGTAATTGAGAAATGTTATTATATGTTGGTAAGCGAAGATCCAAATCCAAATTCTATAGATTCAAAGGGGCGGGTGCTTTCCATTCACCACAGGGGCTCCTCTGGGACCTAGCCAATCAGGCCTCCTCTGCTGTCCTTTGTTCAATGGCCACTGGCACAAGAGACCACTCTTCTAGCCCTCATTGGGGATAGCCATTACCTCCTGTACCCCCAGCTAGGAAGCAAGAGGACCCCTTTCACTGGAACTGCTATTCCTTTCTGCCTATGAAAAAAATGGGAGCTCTTCTTTTTCAGGGCTTTGCTGTCATTCACTTTGGTGACAAGCTAGAGTGGCAAGAATAGCCAATATGAGGAGTCAGCCAAGCGTCACACAAAGCCCTTGTGATGTGTTATCAAAACATTGGCCTCCTGCTTCCAGCAACCTTGAATAGAATGTGACTGTAGTGGGTATCTTTCTTGAGTCTTTACTCTACAAGGCCCACAGATGAGTGTTCATCAGTACTTCTCAGAAGACCTTGAGACTGGAAAGGTGAGCTCCAATCTCCATAATGTCTCCTTCCATCAAGAAGATCCAGTTCAGGTGGATTTTTGCTTCTTTGTCCATTCTTTCCAGGGAATGCATGTATTTATGATCCTCCAGATGAAGAGAACCGTTACCCTCTGAACCACTCAGGTATGGGTATTTCCTCCACACTTGGTCATTTAGATGTGGGGAAAAAAAGAAGAAAGAATGAGCTGGCAAAACATGAACTCTATTAGAACTAAAAGAAGTAGGGAAGTGTGTTCATACCTACAACAAAATGAAATATCATTCAATCAAATTAAATGGAAGAACAAGCCGTTTAATGTAGCTAAATTCTCCAACCTGGAGAATTTATATTCTGTAGGTTTTTTTTTTTCCTCCTGGTTTTACATATTGGGTGACCATCTTTGAAAAGACATTTTATTTATTTATTTGTTTGTTTGTTTGTTTGTTTGTTTGTTTAATTATTTAACAGAGAGAAACACAGCTAGAGAAGGAACATAAGCAGCTAGAGAAGGATCCTGGGTCTCCAGAGAGGGTGAAGCAAGCTTCCTGAAAATCAGGGAGCCCAATGCAGGACTAGATCCCAGGAGTCCAGGATCATGACCTGACCCGAAGGCAGTCACTTAACAACTGAGCCACCCAGGTGCCCCTAAAAATACATTTTTAAAAATAGGGGAAAGGGGGTGCCTGGGTGGCTCAGTTGGTTAAACGACTGCCTTCGGCTCAGGTCATGATCCTGGAGACCCGGGATCGAGTCCCACATCGGGTTCCCTGCTTGGCAGGAAGCCTGCTTCTCCCTCTCTCGCTCCCTCTGCTTGTGTTCCCTCTCTGGCTGTGTTTCTCTCTGTCAAATAAGTAAAAAATCTTTAAAAAAAATAGGGGAAAGAAAAGTAGTAGGAAAATAATTGCCTATAGTCCCTCACTCAGATATAAACTAAAGACAGTTACTATTTTGGATTATTTCCTCCTAATATTTTTCTAGTCATTTCTCTCTTCACATACTTGGGATCATTGTGTGTGTGTGAGTGTGTGTATATGCTGCATTCCTCATCCAGCATGGACTATTAACATTTTCCCTTATCATAAAACATGAGGAAAGACTGAAGAAATTTTACTAATTAGAACAGACTAAAGAAAAATAACAGCTTAATGCAAATTGTGATTCTGGATAGGTTCTTGGAATAGAAAAGTTTCACTCATGGAAAAACAAGCAAATTCAATTAAACTCTAGTTTAACAACATTAACATCCTGGACTTGAGTGTTGTTAATTGCACTATCATTTATGGTGACCGCAATTAGAGGATACTGACTGACTCTCTGTGGGAACTCTCTGTCACCACAGCATCTTTTCTGTAAGACTAAAATAAGTTCAAAATAAAAATGTCTTAAGAATGTCTCATTACGGGGCGCCTGGGTGGCTCAGTGGGTTCAGTCTCTGCCTTCGGCTCAGGTCATGATCTCAGGGTCCTGGGATCGAGGCCAGCATCGGGCTCTCTGCTCAGCAGGGAGCCTGCTTCCTCCTCTCTCTCTGCCTGCCTCTCTGCCTACTTGTGATCTCTCTCTATGTCATCTATATAAATAAAATATTTTAAAAAAAGAATGTCTCATTACATAGCAGCATATTTTCCACAGATAATCTTCCCATCTATGTTTTTGCCTGCTGCCATGTGGCCGCAGTGAATACCATTCTTCTAATTTTTCCATGACTTTGGAAACTTTGTCAAAATAAAGTCTCAGATTGAGAATACTGAGTCAAAATTTTTGAATATATTTAAACTTCTTGATACATATTATCAAAAGTCTTTCAAAACGTTTTACCAAATAACATTCTGACCAGCATTTTATTTATGAGTATAACTTTTTTAAAAGATCTATTCATTTATTTATTTGAGAGAGATCTGGGGTAGGGTGTAGGGAATGGGACAAAGGGAAAAGGAGAAGTAGACTCCCCACTGAGCTGGGATCCCGATGAAGAGCTCAATCCTGTGACTCTGGGACCATGACCTGAGCCAAAGGCAGACGCTTAACTGCCTGAGCCACCCAGGTGCCCCGAGAATAACTTACATAATTAAAACATAATTCTGTATTAATAGGATAGGCAAAAATAGGTTAGAGGTTTTTTAGATTGCATTTCTTTTTTTCTTTTTTAAGATTTTATTTATGTACTTTGAGACAGAAAGGGAGTGAGCACGAGCAGGAGGAGGTGCAGAGAAAGAGAGAAGAATCTCAAGCAGACTACACTGAGCAAGGAGCCTGAGACAGAGCTCAATCTCTCGTACCCTGAGATCACAACTTGACCCAAGTTCTAGAGTCAGACACTTAACTGACTGAGCCACACGGGTGCCCCTAGATTGCATTTTTTAATATAAAATTTAAGAATTTTGATCTTATCTTTAGGGGATTTTGATCTTTATCTTTATCTTTAGGGGCTTTCTTATTGATCTGAACAGGTGTCTATAAGTAACCTCTGACAATTCTTTATCTTCATTGTGTCACAAATTTTGATTGGCTTGGAAATGTTTAAAAGAATTTATTTTAGTTGCGTCAGAGTATATACCTTAATAGAGACATGCCTTCAAATATTTCTTAAGTAAAATTGTGCTAAGATCTGCAATGATGAATTAATATGATGTATAAAACAGTTTATTCCCCTTAGTTTGTAAATAAGTCCATCCAAAAAGGCTATCTATGTGTAGTTCAATTCATATGACTCTGGAAAAGGCAAAACTGCTGAGATTATAAAAGGTCAGTGCTTTCAGGGATGCCTGGGTGGCTCAATCTGTTGAGCTTCTGACTCTTGGTTTTGACTCAGGTCATGATTTCAGGGTTCTGGGATCAAGCCCCATGACAGGTTCCATGTTCAGCAGAGTCTGCTTGAGGATTCTCTCTCCCTCTCCATTTTATCCCCACCCTCTCTCCTTCTAAAAAATGAACTAATTGAAAAAAAAGTTCATTACTTTCAAGGGTTTGGGTAGAGAAGAAGATTTGAATAAATGAAGCAAGGGGTTTTTTAGGTCAGCAAAACTATTCTATATAGCACTATAATGATGTGTAGATAACACAATACATTGTCAGAATTCATAGAAATTTACAGCTTTAATTTGTGCAAATTAAAAAAAAAAAGGAGGTTGACTTAGCAACCTTAGTTACAGCATAAAATGCACATTGTCACAAAATAATCTAATTGAATTTCAAATGCCTGAGATGTGTGTTGTGGGAGGGGGGAGATGAAGGCTACCTGAATTAACCTTGGAAATGAGTGGAGGGAGACAGTAGGAATAAAAGCAAAAGGAACTGTACATAAGGATAGTGTTACAACTGATAAAGTTGCTTCGCATTGGAGTCCAGGTTGACATTTCTGATGCTGCTATCCACATATCCCAGAATTGAACAAATAAGTAAGTGAATGGTGGGTTGTGGGAGCCAGGTTTCTCATGTTGAAGTGAGAGGTTGCAGATAAGAAAGGATATGATCCATGTGGCAATAGATTAGAGCTGGAGACGTCAGTGTGAATTCACGTTCAGCTGAATATGGTTACTGACTGTTGAAGGTAGAAGTACTTATAGATATGTTTATAGAAACAGGTTAGTATATACATATATATATTTTTTTACTTTGTGAGTTGAGAGAGCCCAGAAGCAATATACTCTAGCTGAACAAGCACATCCAGAGCTCAGATTTTGGATTCTAATACACACACACACACTGATGGCGTATGTCAAAGGAGTCCATGAAGGAGCAGCCAAAGCTGCAACAATTTCGACGAAACGAATAAAGTATGGGATTCTAACCAAAGTATAAAGTGAATGTCAAGAAGTCCACAGCAAGATAACAAATGGTTGAATAAGTAAATTAATTATGAGGGGAATAGACAAATTTCTTTCTAGCATTTATGAGTGAATAAGCTATATCATAAATGAATAGTATCATTCAATATTTTTGAGTGAATACGTGAGTAAATAACCTAAAAAGATAACTATTCTACCTATGTCAAAACCTGAGATACTGGTTTTGTTCAAAATACAATGACAACCCTACTCTATTTTTTTTGGAAAAACAAATACTAAATTAACTTTGAGTTAGAAGTCCTCCAAGTGCTGTCATTGTTGCAGTGATGCCAAAGATCTTCAGTCTCTAGATGGTGTCAGGCTTATTTTAATGCAGGTTTCATCTCCATTTTGTTTATTTTATAACATCAATAACAATAAAACAGTGTAACTATCTCTGAACTCATTTCAGGAACAAGTCCACTTGGCAGATATGTTCCAGTTTGATTATCCCCTACGCCTTCAGGCCTGTCCCAGCCACAATAAACCCCACATATTCGGGGGAAATGTGCCATCTGTAATGGCATGTGCCCTTTGAAAACATGTGTGTGTGTGTTCCCTGAGCCAAAGAGAGCAGAGTGTGATAGAGAACGTGCTGGGTGAGGGAATGAGCCAGCGATGGGCTTCCATCTCCCATCCAAGATTCCAGGCCGAGATTGTCTGTTTCTCTCTTCAATCTCAATTAAAGGGCATCCACTTTATTCAAAGTGCCAGTGTTGAATCTGCATAAAACTTTGAGTCCTTTGCCTAACTGAAAATCCATATCTCTTGCATTAAGTGTGTAATTAGTTATACACCATCAAAGCCTCTTATGTTCACACAACAAACCTGCATGTCAGTTTTGCCATTAGGCCTTGGCTGTCCCATTCCTTCCTAACCCTCACCCTTCCCTCAGAATCAGGAAGTGTGAAATATTGGCCATGTTTTCGAGATTGAGGACACAGAAGCTGATGGAGGATAACTGACACCCTGAGGTTAAAGAAATACCAAGTAGAGAAGCACCCGTGCAAATAGCCAGGGAGCTGCCTATTTTGTTTTTAGGGACACAACTCAAATTCTCTAGCACATGCCCTGCTCATAGGACATTATTTGATGTAAGCTTGGCTCTTGTACAGGAATTTCTGGGCGCTCTGTTTGGAAGCATCTCCTTTTCCCTCTCTCTCAATACCTCCCACTCTCCTCTGGCTCCATGGATTTCCGCCTCAGCATGCATCACTGTCTGCCTTAGAGGAATCACTAGGAAGGTGCACCTGTCCAGCTGGGAGCAGCAGGAAGGGCACTGCCTAAGTGTGAGTCTTCCCCTTACCCGTGCCCCCAACCCCACCACCAGTGTTAGTGTCAGTCCTGGGATGGATGGTGTCTAGTAGTGACTGTGGAATGGGACTACTTATGTTGAGCAATTTAAAGATGGGGAATGGCTGGGGAAGGAACTAATGTGTATTGATCCCCATTGCATGCCAGGCTGTGTCCTCAGTCCTTTATAGCGATGATGCATTAATTTTGGACTTAAATATCATTACTCCCATCTTAAAGATGAAGGAAATCATACAGAGAGGTTAAGTCACTTGCCCAAGATCATTTAGTCATTAAGTGGCAGCATCAGGATCTGAACCTAGACTAGGTAACTCAATCGCTGTTGCTCTTTGTACTAAAAGACAGCCCTGAGTGAATTAGAAGTGTTATAAGAAATTTAGCTTCTCAAGGATCAAGGACTAATCTTATTTATATTCATTACATGAATATAATACACCAAGCACCTGAGAAAGAAATAGGATGGGAAATTCTATGCGTATTTCATACGTTCAAGGAGCACTGGCTTCTATTGTCATTGGCTGTCTAGACTTCCTTTTTATTTTTTTTAAATTGAGAACAGCTGAGTATTTTCCACTTGAGTATAAATGGATGTCTAAATTGCAAAGGTGCCTAGAGCTCAGACTTCCACTTAGCTTTCAGTGTAGGTATCCACCCTGCATTGCACAATCATCAAATGGGATATGATGCAATTTTTTTTAAAACAGACTTTGCAAAACAAGTATTGGGTAACCCCAAGCTCTCTTTATCCTTGTATGTGCCTAGCAACCTTGCAGGTCTGTTTGGCAGGAAAAAAAATTTGCCCTTGGACAGCAGTTCAGCAAGATACTCAAAGACTCAGAAAAGCAGGAGGCTTGGGAGTGTTGCAATCAGTCAGCCTGACTGAGATTAACCAACGAGGAAGTGCTCCTGCTCTACAGGGCCCCTTCCCTCCCTGCATTAAGGCAGCAGGGCTTAGAGGAAAGCCAAGTGCATCTGCCACATCTCATGGTTTACACACTGCAGAAGGCAGGGCCTGCAACAGAGATGGAAAACTTTCTTTTTCTTTTTTCCTTTTTTTTTTTTTGGAAAACTTTCTAATACTTTTCTTTTTTGATAATAAAATGATGTGACGTTACAGAAAATTTGGGAAAAAAATCAAGCACACATCATTTTATCACCCCAATAAACGTGTTTGCATTTCACATGTTCCCTTCCAGACTTTTTTATCACTCATTCATATTTTATGCTGTGGAAGAGAATTAATTAAGGAAGCATACCACCTACCGAGTGAGAAGCTGAACTCAGTGATTTATATTTACAATAGAACTTATCTCTCACAAAAGTCCTCTAAAGTCCATCAGAAGACTTTCTCCCATCTTACAGATAAGCATATGAATTAAGGAAATTTCAGCACCTGGTTGAAGTTCCCTGGGCAAGCCATCAATCTGGGATACAAACCAGGTTTTGTACAACTACAAAACTAATGGATTATTTTACATCACTATCAACTTTACATTTTTGTCATTTACAGTATATTTAAGCATTCTTTTTTCCTGTATGTATCTAAATTAATATCTTAATGTATGTAACTTAAATAGTAATAGATATGTCCCCATTTACCCTAGAACATTAAGTTTTGCAGCAGGTCCAAATCTTAGGCACGAAAAATTTAAGTCTACAAGAAATATAGCTTTATTTTCTAGAAACAGATTTGAATGTCTATTTCAAGCCTCTTTTTTTCTAGGTGGAAAGACCTTAATCTCATCAGTGATGGACTTACACCCCTAGAGTGCTGTATGTGTTCTGGGTTCTTGAGGAGTACCTGGCATGTTGGGGAAAAAGACATGTGGCCCTTAGATTTTACTCTCTATCCACTTAGCATCCCCTGTGACACCTGGTTCCCATCCAGTTTCTAGTTTCTATCTTTAACAGTCACTCCCACCCCTTTCTTTTCCTAGCTGCAGAGCCTCTCTGGTCCAACTTGACACAGCTGCTCCCTTATTGGATGAATTATTGGTATCTTCATGGCTCTGGCTCTCCATGGCCTTGGTCCCACCCCATCTGGGCTCCTATTTATGGTGGATCTGCTGTATTGCTTTCTTTTTTTCTTTTCTTTTCTTTTTTTTTTAAGATTATACCTATTTATTGATTTATTTATTTAGACAGAGTTGGAAGAGGGAGAGGGAGAGAGAGAGAGAGAGAGAATCTCAAGCAGACTCCATGCTGAATGCAGAGCCCAGCATGGGGCCCAATCTAAATCCCCTGAGATCATAACCTGGGCTGAAGCCAAGAATCAGGCACTCAACCACCTCAGCCACCCAAGCTCCCCAGATCTGCCATATTTCCAAAGGAGGATCTCAGGCAGCCACAGGCTATGAAGTCAGTACCAGACACTTGTGATGTTTAGGATAAATCTTGGGATGTGTCAGGACAAGAAAAGACACTTGAAGTGTAGCCATATACACTTCATGGCCAGTGAGTGGATAACATTTGTACTTGGTCAAGGTTCTTTAGAGGAGCAGAACCAATAAGAGACATTATATCTCTATCTATCTATCTATCTATCTATCTATCTATCTATCATCTATCATCTATCATCTATCATCTATCTATCATCTATGTAGAAACTTTAAGGACTTGCCTTATGAAATTGTGGAGGTTTGGAGAGTTCAACATCTGCTGGGAGAGTCCAGAAGACTTAAAATAGAAAGAGTTACAGTTCAAGTCTGAAGGTTGTCGCCTGTAGAACCAGGCAACACGGATGGTGCACATGATGTCTGAAAGCAATCTGTAGGAGAATTCTCTCTAGCTCAGAGAGGTCTTCCTTTTATCCAATCAGACCTTCAGCTGATTGCATATGGCCCACCCACAGCACAGAGGGCAATCTGCCTTAAGTCCACCAATTTACATGTAAATCTCATTCCTAAACACCCTCACAGAAGTATCCATAATAACGTTTGGCTGCATATCTGGGCACTCTGGCATAGACAAAGTGGCATGAAATTAACCACCACAACTTTCTTAGAATGATCATGTGCTATAAATACATACACCAAAGACAAGGATTCCTCTTCAGTGCTTCTCTGCTGATTCTTTTAAACCAAGGTATCAACTTTTTACTCTCAGGGAATTTTCTGAAAAACAAAAGTAAAAATGAAAATAACCTACATTTAAAACATATGAATTAAATTCATTTAGAAATATTATTTTTGTTCTAGGCATTGTGTTAATGCAATTTCACAAGTGAACAGATGACTTTTCTTTGTCCCAAAGAACTGACTTTTATGGAAAGACAGCAAAACAAGAAGTCATAAAACATTGCAATAATTGCTTAAAAAAGCAGTAATCAAAGGAGCTAAGGGACCCCATTATTCTGACTTTTCATTAATTTCCCTTTACATGTTTTCCTATGGTGGTTATGCTCCTGGCTGCATAAGGGTTACTAGAAGAAACAGCCATAGGAAATGTGCCAGTGTGTTAAGACAGTAGCAGATGTAAAGGATAACATCTACAGCCTCCCATGTGCCCCCTCTACAAAAGCCAAGGATGAGAAGCATCTTGATCTTGGAAAACAAAATAGGTGTGCATTCCCTTATCAAGTTGTTGGCTTTTGCCCTAAGGACAAAATTATTTCTACAAGGGATATATATATGTATATTTTCTTTGTTTTGGCAATGAAGGAGGAAAAAGCCAAAGCCCTTCAGGACTGCAGCATCCATTTTGTACACTGGCTACACTTCAGGACTCTCTCACACACACATTTCATTTTTCCTTCCCTAGATTAAAAACAACAACAACAACAACAACAACTGTATTTAATGTTGTGTTGTTAGCCAATTCAAATCCACTGTGGGAAGACATAGGAAATTAAGTTGATGCATAGGTGGATGGATGGATGGATGGATGGATGAATAGATAGACAGATGGATGGACAAATGGGCAAGAAGACAGATATTCCTTTGAGGGAGGTATGGAAAGTATCATTGAAGAAATGACAGAGCCAAGCTGGGTATAGAAACATGAGTGGCTATTGGTTGGTAGGGAAGGATGGTTTCCACCTAGGGTAGGTAGGGCAGAGGAGTGGGAGTCTGGATTGCACTAATCTTTGGTGAACAGAACTAATTAAATAAGTGACTTAGTAATCACATCATCTGGTTAATGCACTTCAGTCATTACGCTGATGGAAAGCTTTTTGAAAACAATAAGAAGAGCCATCCTGTAATTGCTCATCCTGTAATTATCCCTTTCTTGCCTACCTCTTGCTGTTTTTGATAAGACCCATTAGGGTAATAATTACAGGCTCGACTAATGTATTAATAACCATGGATGTACACATCTTTATGCCTCCATAAAAGACTCAACCATGCCCACCTTTTTAAGGTCCTCAGTCATGGATTGTGCCATACTTTTATTAATGGCCTGGTTCAGCTGCCCAAACTCCAGCTAGCTGCAAATGTGTGCAATGTGTAGAAACAAAGCCTGTTCATTACGCTCATGGTCATTTTCCTTTTTAGGAACTTGAAATGAAATACTGTGTTTATCCCGTATACCCTTAAGAATGTACGTCAGCTGTAAGGCCCAAAATAGACCTGGTTTTGCTGCCCTAAATATTTGATTCTTGAGTCAAGTTATTATAATTGCTAGACATCCTTCCTTAAATATAGCAGGACAGCCAGTGGAACTGCACATTTGAAATAAACACCATGCTCAGATGCAGCCCTGTTTCTATTTGATTTTTTTTTAATAATATCCAGGCTCAGTGAGCACAGTAGAACGAGGAGCTATTTTGCTCATCTAAAGTCATGCAGCTTTAGAGAGACCTGACGAAGGGGTCTTTGGGACAGGAGAAGGTGTTTGTAAGTAGTTAAGGGGTGCAGTTATGACAGAACATCCCTAATCAGCCATTGTGTCACAGCTCTACGGCTGCGATGGCACTGGTAAGTGATTTCAGATTCAGCAGTGAAGGCAAATACATTTATTGCAGACAAAAGCACATATTAGGGGACCTAACGGTCTTTGAACTGTTTGATAACTTATCTTCAGCAACCAGGGCACTGAGCTCAACTTACATGGTTTCCTTGACACTTGCAGAAATATCCTTGGGATAAAAATATTCTCAAGCAGTCCTGCTCGGTACATAGTAAAGTTAGCGTGGAAAAAAAGTAAAGGACTCAAAGTTCATGTGTGTGTTCGGGTGTGCTTAGGGATCTGACATGCCCATCGCTCAGCCTTCCTATCCTTCCTTTATTATTTGGGATTGGTCTAATGGTCAGTTTCAGTCTGCCTTTGGGTACTGGCCTTGAGAACACAATTTTGAAATTTAATTTTGAAAGGAGCTTGATATAGTTTGATTCATCTGATTTTTGTGGAATTAACCTTAAGGAGGAGACAGAAATAGAATTTGTTCATCTGAAGCAGTCACAGTGAAGGGAGTTTTCTGATGGCTATCTTGACGACAGTGGTGAACATTTTAAAAATACGTAAACTATGTCTCTATCCCTATCATATATATGTAGGAGTATATATATATATGGCTAAAAAAATACTTAGCCATCTTGACAAAGATTGATAACTTCTATCATATCTATCTTATATCCAATACCCTTTTTCTCCTTCAGTAATTAATGTAGTCAACAAATATTTATCAAACACTTACTATATATCCAGTGCTGGCCAAGTTTCTGGAAAAATAAAAGAGATTAGGACAGGCATTGCTCTGCCCAAGTTTGCACAAACAGGTACAGAGAAGATTGCAGTGTCTTGAGATAAGCCCCAAGGCGAAAGCCAACAGGGGACCAGATGCTCTGAGCCCAGGTGCCTCTCCCAGGCCACCGAGCAGGGGAGAGGACAGCAGCAGAGGCTGCCTCCTGAAAAAGCTATCTTTGTGTCTTTTGGTTTGACTGTCCCCTTTTTTTTTACATTTTTAATTTAATTTTATTTTTTCCGGTGTTCCAAGATTCATTGCCCATGCCCCACACCCAGTGCTCCATGCAATAGGTGCCCTCAGTACCCACCACCAGGCTCTCCCATCCCCCCACCTCCTCCCTCAGTTTATTTCTTTGTCCAAAGTCTCTCATGTTTCGTTTCTCTCCCCGAATTACACCACTTCCCATTTCCTTTCCTTCTCCTACTGTCTTCTATATTACTCCTTATGCACCATAAGTAAGTGAAACCATGTGATACTTGACTTTCTCTACTTGGCTTATTTCACTCAGCATAATCTCTTCTAATCCAGTCCATGTTGCTACAAAAGTTGGGTATTCATCCTTTCTGATGGAGGCGTAGTATTCCATTATATATATGGACCACATCTTCTTTATCCATTCATCTGTTGAAGGGCACCTTGGGTCTTCCCACAGTTTGGCGATTGTGGCCATTGCTGCAATGAACATTAGGGTACATATGGCCCTTCTCTTCACTACATCTGTATCTTTGGAATAAATACCCAGTAGTGCAATTGCAGGGTCATAGGGTAGTTCTATTTTTAATTATTTAAGGAATCTCCACACCGTTTTCCAAAGCAGCTGCACCAACTTGCATTCCCACCAACAGTGTAGGAGGGTTCCCCTTTCTCCGCAGCCTCTCCAACACTTGTTGTTTCCTGTCCTGTTAATACAAAGCTGTGAACACAAAGACAGCATGGCATTGCCACAAAAAAGGACACCTAGGCCAATAGAACAGAGTAGAGAGTCCAGATATGGACCCGTAACTCTATAGTCAAATAATCTTCGATAAAACGGGAAAAAATGTCCAGTGAAAAAAAGACAGTCTCTTCAATAAATGGTGCTGGGAAAATTGGACAGCTACATATAGAAGAGTGAAACTAGACCATTCTCTTACACCACACACAAAGGCAAACTTGAAATGGATGAAAGACCTCAACGTGAGGCAGGAATCCATCAAAATCCTGGAAGAGAACACAGGTAGTAACCTCTTTAACATCGGCCACAGCAACTTCTTTCAAGACACGTCTCCAAAGGCAAAGGAGACAAAAGTGAAAATGAACTTCTGGGACTTCATCAAAATAAAAAGCTTCTGCACAGCAAAGGAAACAGTCAACAAAACAAAGAGGCGACCCATGGAATGGGAGAGGATATCTGCAAATGACACTACAGACAAAGGGCTGGTATCCAAGATCTTGGCTGTCCCCTTTTGCTTAGGGATCGCAAAGGCAGAGGCATGGATTAACCATACTGTTCCATACTTGGCTGGTGATCCACATGTGCCCATATAAGGATGTTTTCCTACTGAGATTTATTTATGTTTGTCAGTTTACTTGTTTATTTTCCTTGTTCGCCCTTCCGTCCTCCCATTTCCCCTGCCCCTATGGTCAGCAACAATTCTATTCTGGTTAGTTTTTACCTTTGTGTATCTTCATACCCTGCATGCATGGTTGACTGGTATGTATGCATTTTAGTTTCTCCAAGTGGCATGGTTTTTCTATCCCATTCTGTTTCTGACTTTGTCCCCGTGCACTATGTTGTTAGCATGAATCCATAATGCCATGTGTCCATTATTTCCAGTGGCTGCATAATCATGCCCCTCCCTCCATTTACCATCCTAATGATGGATCTACCAGTGATCCAACTCCCTTCCACAGCCCATGAATGTCCTTGGGAGGTGGACTGTTAGAGCACCTAAGATAGATGCATTTGTTGCTAAAAACGAGCCAGGGAGCGCCTGGGTGGCTCAGTCAGTTAAGAGTCCGACTCCTGATTTTGGCTCAGGTCCTGATCTCAGGGTTGTGGGATGGAACGCTGTGTCCAGTTTAGTGCTCAGCGGGGAATCTGCTTCAGATGCTCTCTCCCTCTCCCTATAACCTCTTGCACACTTTTTATCTCTAAATAAAAAAAAATCTTAAAAAAAATTTAGCCAGTATTTTTTTTATTTTTTTAAAGATTTTATTTATTTATTTGACAGAGTGAGAAACACAGAGAGGAAACACAAGTAGGGGCAGTGAGAGAGGGAGAAGCAGGCTTCTCGCCAAGCAGGTACCCAATGCAGGGCTCGAACCCAGGACTCCGGGATCATGAACTCAGCCAAAGCCAGACACTTAACAACTGAGCCACCCTGGCACCCATAGCCAGTATTTTTCTAACACATGCCTTGTAGATAATGCAAAGATGCAAAATACACCATCCTCTTCCTCTATAAACTGACTGCACCGTTAGGGTGGGCAGGAGAATGTGTGATCAGAATACTCTAAAAAAATAAATATTCTGATAGAAACAAGAAAAGTAAAATAAATAACTTTGAGTTAAAACAAAAAACAAAAACAAAACAAAACACACACACACACACACACACACACACACAACCAAAACAGAGCGTGAGCTCAAAGGTTCTCCGATGTAAGAGAGGATAATTGGTCCTGGTCAAGAACCTACTATAGGTTATGTTTCTTCGCTAAGAATTTTGCAAGCACTGAGCTACCTACCATTCTGGCGAGGTGGGACATATCCAAGAGCAAAAGCTAGGAAGCTTATTTGGAAAATGCAAGGTTTATTTAGGAAGATTAGATTTTTTTTCAAGCATAGCTAGGGGTCAGAAAGAACATTAAAGCCAGAGCAAACCTAACAATAAAGGATTATTGTTCAAGACATGCCAGATATTTGAAGGGACAGAAATTAGGCCCCTGTAAGGATATACGTTGGGGCATAAGAAGTGATGGACATTTCTTAGAAATTCACAGTATGTAATGTATCATTTAATGTTGTTTTAAATTATGAATAGAGATGGTTTCCTATTAAGTAATCTAATAAATATCTGCTGAGCAACCAGTATGCACTATGCAATATTGTACAATCGGGGATCCCAGAAATGAACCACACAGACCCAGTCAGGTCATTACCCTAATGAAATTTACATGCTAATGGGTGGACGTGGAAGATAAGTAAGTAAAAAAAGGAGCAGACAAATAAATAAGCAAACCGAATTAAAAATATCTGTTAATACAAACATGCTCATGGTATGAATTAGAAAGAACTGCCCTCTCTGGGTGGACAAAGTAGAAAAACGAAATACCACTCCCTCTGTGATGAAAAGCTCGTCTATCCAACAGCACCTTTTACGAATACAAAGACGCGGTTCCTTTAGCACACTGGAGGAATCCGTGGGTCCGATGTCAGCATCCCGACCCTCCAGGCTTGGAGCCGCGATAAAGCACAAGCCACAGCTCAGAACCAGCTCTGCACAAGGAAAATAGTGGTGGGGAAAAAAAAAAGAAAAAAAATAGTGGTGGGACGTCAGTGTGCTAACATGACCCGGGGTGGTCTCGCTGACTGTAGTGGTATTTATCTTGAGATCTCCAAGTTGAGAAGGAGCCGGTCATGCAGAGATGAAAAGAACAACCTTTGGGAGTGTGGGGCTAGCAAAGGCAAGCACTCCAGCCCAGGGTTAATGTGGTTGTTCCTGGAACCAAAGACCAGTTTCTGGAAGAGCGAGGAGATAAAGGTGGCTCATTTAGAGAAGGGACGCTATGGTGTTTGCATCTCACTTTCAGATTTATTTTATTTTTTATTAATATATAATGTATTATTTCTTTCAGGCGTACAAGTCTGTGATTCATCAGTCTTACAGAATTCACAGTGCTCACCATAGCACACCCCCTCCCCAGTGTCCATCACCCAGCCACCTCATACCTCCAACCCCCCTGCCCTCCAGCAACCCTCAGTTTGTTTCCTCTGATCAAGAGTCTCTTAGGGTTTGTCTCCCTCTCTGGTTTCATCTTGTTTCATTTTTCCCTCCCTTCCTCTATGATCCTCTATCTTGTTTCTCAAGTTCCTCATATCAGAGAGATCATATGATAATTGTCTTTCTCTTATTGACTTATTTCATTCAGCATAATACCCTCTAGTTTCATCCATGTCATTGCAAATGGCAAGAATTTGGATTTTTGATGGCTGCATAGTTTTCCATTGTATATATAGATCACACCTTCTTTATCCGTTCATGTGTTGTTGGATATCGAGGCTCTTTCCATAGTTTGGCCATGGCATATGCTGTGTGTGGTGTTGCATCTGAAATCCCTGGCCCTTGCCTCTGATCCCAGGAAGTTAACAGATCTGGACCTCCCCCTCCCTGAAATGATCAAGCACTGCTCTTTCATTCATTCCAAGGAGTCACCAAATATTAAGTTGAGCACATCCACCATACGGGAAACTTTATTAGTCACTGAAAATGTTAAGAAGAAAAAGCTGCCAGTCTAGCAGGGGAGATAGGGAAATTGATGAATCAATTCAGTGTAAAAGTCTATTATAGAGGTAATTCCATGATGGTGTGGATCATAATAGAGTGATTTTGTATGCCAAGTAAAGTTGGAGAAGTTTTAGAAAAAGGCTAACATTTGAATGGGCTTTAAAGGATGAGTAGGAGTTTGCTAAGAATGAACAAAGGGAAATTTTCTAGCTCAGGCTTTCCTTAAACCTTTTATGACGTGAACCACTTCAACAGTCTAGTGAAACCTATAAATTCTTTTGCAGAGTAGTAACTTGTAAGTATTGAAATATGATATGATATTTAAATGTGTAAAAGCTAATACCTAGACTTACAATGGAAACCAATTCTATGGTTTTAAAATGTATTAAAATACAATTTTAAAATATTCAAAAAATTGTAATATATTCTCTTTTTGTCAATGTATTAATAGATCTTATTAAACACAATCCCTTAGCAGTGGCCTAATAATTATCATATTTTCAAAGTAGTGCTTAGGAAAAACAGTTATATTGAATTATCTACCATAGATGAAATGTGATATGAGAAAAAAATCAATGTTCTCTATTAGTGACAAAACCACAAGTTATTTATAATACTATCGCTGTGCTGTGTTCCTAAATTCATAATGGAAGAAAATGGTAAATATCCATTGATGTGAGTGACAATAGACAAGAAAATATTATTTTCCAAGTTCAGAAGTCCTCTAAATGCAGATGCACTGGGAGTCAGAAACCATAGGTCAGGACTGTGGTGCTGAAAACACTAATTACTAAGTGCAAACAAAAGGAAGAAAGGGAACTCGGCAGGACTTGGAGGAGAGGAGAATCTGGCCTGATGAAAGCTCTGTGTGAAAACAAATGGATCAGAATGAGACCAAGTTAGAAAACCTTATATGAAGACTGAATAGTTTTGGCTTGATTTTTTTGACATAGAAAGCCTCGAAAAGATTTTAAGCAGGAGAGTTGCAATGTCATATTTGGATCCTGGAAGTTAAATCTGCCATCAAATTGGGGGATATTTTGCACAATTCTTTGGCTCTTTTAAAAATGCACTTCTCTGAGGATACATATCATAAAAGAGGATTTATTTCATTTGCCAATGTTCTTAAATCCATCCCTTTTCTATATGCAGTAAAGGAGTTACAAGAATGGAAACAAGATGACATTGTGTCATGGCCCATATTGACATTTAGTGATTCTTGGGAAATTTAAGCAGTTTAAAAATATCGGGAGAATGTTTCCACTTCTCTGTGTAAGTATTCCAAGAATTTTTTTGAACTTCTCTTGGCTTTCCCTTTAACTCTCTGCTCCTGTATTCCCTTATCAGGGTGTGTGGGGGGTTAGATATAAATGCTAAGGGCCTCCTGCTTGAAACACACAGTTGACATTTAAATTTCACTGGAAAAAGCAACTCCTCTAATATTGGCTAGGATTTGGAAAATATCTATAAATGAGGACCCATATACCCTGTACTCATATATTAAAAAGTTAGAAACCAAGCCAAATGTTTGTTCAATAAAATAACATTTGTTTGAACATCCAGCTCCTTGCCTTGACCAAATCTCATCCTAGAAGGCTATGCAGAACTCAGTCCCCAGGCCACCTTCTCTTCACCCCACCCGTGAACCCTCTAACCTTCACAGCCTGTGTGCACTCTGCTTGGGTAGTCTTGAAGGGAGTTCTCAACCACGTGGGCAGAGAACTGCAGAAACCTAGGTCTTCAGAGAATGGGTAGAAGGTAGGGAAATGATTTCTCACGCCTCGGGGAAGATTGTGATTAAATAGCAGAGAAAAGACTATAAAGTTTAGAGTCTTGAACAAGGGCCCCTCTTGGTCAAAGATCAGTACTGGTTGTGTGACGGTAGAGATTTTTCATTTTGGGCTCATTTCACTGAAAGATAAAAAATCCAAAAAAACTGATGTAAATACAACGATCACACTGAGGTAACTGCTTTATGTATCTAACCACTAATTTATTTTCATAAATTTTTTTTATTTTTTTAAAGATTTTATTTATTTATTTGACAGAAACACAGCTAGAGAGGGAACACAAGCAGGGTGAGTGAGAGAGGGAGAAGCAGGCTTCCCACTGAGCAGGAAGCCCAATGTGTGAGGCTTGATTTTGAGACTCCGGGATCATGACCTGAGCCGAAGGCAGACACTTAACAACTGAGCCACCCCGACGACCCTATTTTTATAATTTATTGATCATCTACCATTACATATTTGTTACAGTATATGGCTTAGTAGCTCTAGAGTAGTAAAATGACTTTCTCAAGAATGCACAGCTATTACATTCTAGAATCAAGATTCATGCAACATGTCCCAACTTGAAAGTCCCAAGCTTTAAGATCCCGAAGGGAATACAGTACTCAAAACTTTATTATTTATTTACTGCTAGAGCCTCAACAAACCGTTTTGAATTGTTTGTTCTTCATAACTTGCAGATAATTTGTGGATTTGATTTCTAGAAACAGTAAAAGCTATTTGACTCCTAGCAAGCTTAATTAACGTAGGAGGTCAGAGTTACACTATCTCGATGACTGCCTCTTGTGTGATTGGCAATTTGGTTATGGTTTTTAATGTCATATTTTCGTTCACTTTCTTTCCATCTCACAGATGGGAAACCGAGTCTCAGGTATTTGCTGAATGAAACACAATTTCATAGACACAGAGTATAGAAACCCAAATATTCCCAATACCAAGTCCATTTCTCTTTCCATTAAACTACGATGTATCCTATGTGGAATTACTAAGCTAGCCGACAAATGGAAGATTATTGTTCTGTGGGGTTACACAGAAGCTCTTCTTGTCCATGGATACCCGTGTTTAGGAGAACATTTAACTGGATAAGGAGTGTGAAATCAGAAAATGTCAATGAATATTGTTTGTTTAATGAATCAATTACGTTAGATCCAGTGTTACATATCCGATATTATCTCTGGCACTGTTCCTCCACATCCCCAGAGAAATTAATTTTATTTAGAGATATTTTATTCATTAAAAGTACATTCCATGCATATTATGTCACAAATCAGTGTGTGTGTGTGTGTGTGTGTGTGTGCACCTGTGTGTATGTATGTGTATAGAAGTTCTTCACTGAGCATTAATTCATCTTTCTTTTTTTTCCTTTAAAGATTCTATTTATTTGACAGAGATAAACACAGCCAGAGAGGGAACACAAGCAGGGGAAGGAGAGAGGGAGAAGCAGCCTTCCGGCCCAGCAAGGAGCCCAATGTGGGACTCGATCCTGGGTCCCCAGGATCATGACCTGAGCCAAAGGCAGTCGCTTAATCAACTGAGCCACCCAGGCGTCCCTAATTCACCTTTCAAGCTTGTATCACTTATTATCCCTTCCTAAACTGCCCTGACCCATCAAGTTAAAATCGATGACTCCCTCTTTGTTACCACCATTATTTCCTTCAGAAACGTCAATGACAGCAATTCTAACAAACGTTTGAATTATTTATTTTGGGAATTGTCTCTCTCACCCGAGTCAGAGGTACTTGAAGACAGTAACCATGTCTTCTTACTTCCATTTCCTCACTATCTAACACAGCAATAAATGCAGAGAAAACACACAAGTATTTTTTAAATACAAATTTTTATCTAATTATCATTTATTTGAAAGCAGCCTCATTTTGCTGGTAGTATTTTACAAATTAAAATTAGATCCAAACATAAAACAGTATTTCCTGAGAATATACTGTGTACGGGGCACAATACTCTCTCCACCTCGGCTGGTTTTAATACAGTGATTCTAGATCATTTCATCTTCCCCTAGTCAATGTCAACCTTTTGATTTGTTGACAGGTGTGCATATGTGTGTGTGTATACATGTGTACACATGTGTGCATCTGTGTGTGTGCACGCTGGTAGTCTTGATGAGACTGAGAGGTCTAAGGGAGCCAAATGTTGGCCAAGTCGCTTCTGCTCGCCCTCCCTTATTCCTCTTCACCACGGTGTGAGCACCTGGAAAGCATGGTCAGGTCAGCCCTGCTGAGCCCTAGGGGTGGCAGTGTCTGGGCACCTGAGGCCATGTTCATCTTCTCATTGATCAAAACTTGTTTATGACTTTACAATATAGCTGCAGAATTGGGATTGTGTTTTCCTCCTTTGTAATCATGGAGAGGCTCCCTAATCTTACTGTGAAAATGTTGGGTGCAGCCAGCCATTATACCTGTAGACCTGAGTCATTGAGCTCAACATGTGTCTAAACAGAGTGGACCTACCAAAGAGGAGATTCCTGGGACTGAAAGGTGTATAGCATGGAAATGGCTCATTTTTTAAAGCCAGTCTTCTGTGCCCGCATCTAGACAAATGTTGTGGAGGGCAATAAATAAGATAAGATGCCTGATTTCTAAGGTCTAGCTGGGGAGACAGGCGCAGAGGCAGATCCTTTCAGTTCCCTTTGGTGAATGCAGTGAGGGAGCCCTGCACAAGAGATCAGGGACATAGTGGTGACCCAGCCTATAGGGCCCTGGGAGGAGATACCGAGGAACGGATGCTTGAGCGGCATACTGAAAGGTATGAGCGAACCATTCTGGTGATAAAGGGGACAAGAAGAAGGGGTAGGGGAAGACTGACAGAGAAGACAGCGGGACAAAGAGATCACGTGAAGCTGTACAGTGTGTTTCATTCGAGTGACAGTCAGTTCACGGCTGACTGCAGGAGATGCACCCAAGGGTTCGTGTCCTCTCTCATAAACTCTAATAGCAACAGCAAGGGATTAGGTTTCGCTCCTAACTTACATCAGCTGCCTCATGGTGTTGCCACAGCGGCTGCGACGTGGTTCCACGCGTTGCCTTTCTTCCAGATTCTGGGCTCAGGAAGCAGCCCCTCTGTGTGAAGTGCTGTTCTCAGGGCAGATGGAGACTCGGCTTGCAGGAGGCGGGCAACGTCTCGGGAAGTGTCCGCTTAGACACAGAGCACGGCTTGCTTTGTAGCATCACCCCCGCTGGCCAGGTTGTCACGTGACCAAGCCTGGCTTGACAAAGGAAAGGAATTCTCTTTCGCCAGTTAACTCAAGACGGAGGGTGGGAAGGCAGTCACCCTAAAGGAAAGGCAGGGCATTCTGGGGACGAGAGTACCGTAGCCAGAGTCTGGCAGATCTGACCCAGGAGACGATCGTCCCCTGAAGGCTGCCTCTGAGAGCGAAAGAGGACCCAAGCGAGGGCAGCCTCAGCAGCTCCTGGGGTTGCACATTTGTCCCCTCGGGCTGCCTTCACAAATAACACAGCCCAGGGCACTTACACAACAGAAATGCAAAAACAAAAAAAGACAAAAACCACACACACACACACAAATCCAAACACACAGAAATGGAATTGCTCGTGGTTCTCGAGGCTGGAAGTCCAAGAGAAAGGCTCCAGCCGCTCCAGCTCCCGGTAAGGCACCTCCTTCTGGCCCGTGCACCGCTGTCTTCATGCGGCGTCCCCAGGCGGACCCTGCCCTCCACGGTGCGCACACGAGGAAGGAGAGTGAGAGGCGGTTGTGTGGTGTGGCTTCTTCGGGCCCCACCCGGATGACCTCCTTCAACCCGGGGCACTTACATAGACACCCTGTCTCCAAACACAGCCATGCTGAGGCTGAGTTTTCCAAAGGATGGATTGGAGGGCATCATCATGTAGGCTAGCATAGATCCTGTCTTTGAGAAGCACACCGAGTAGCTCCAGGCTTCTGTGGCTGCGGGAGCCGAGCGCAGAGAGGCCCTTCCTCTGGTGCCCTCTAGACAGCATTGAGGACAGAGACGCAGGATCTTGTGGGCTTCAGGTGACTGTCATTCAGGTTCACTCTGATGCGGTCTTTTTTCCGACCTCTAACCTTTGCCTCTATCATTCCAGTGTTCTGAAATGTCCTATCTTTTCTAGTTCAGTAATTCTCACATGCATTACTACTTTTGTTTGGGTTTTAATACCAAAAAAAAAAGAAGTGATCTATTTTATAAAACCCAGTCAAATGTCCCCTTTTCCAATTTAGCTCCCCTGGTGCCCTCATTACACACTTGACTTTACCTGCAGCTTCCTTGTGGTCACTTTCCCAAGTGTTTGGTAATTCCTTATGTATTTGAATTTCTTCTCTTTCTTAAATGTTGAACAAAGCCATCTCTGTATCCTAAACTCTTGCATGGACTCTAACTAGGTCAATGAAAAAAAAGTGCATGAATGCATAAATGAAAACCATAAGTAAGTGTGTATCCTATCTTCTTCCAGCGAAATCTGCATGATTCACTTGACTATTCCTCCCTTCTCCCAAAAATCCAGAACTGTGCCATTAGTAGGATTTGAGGCATGACCTGGAGGAAGAGACAAGAGAGAGGAAGAGAAACCTTCCCAAAAGCCCATCAGATGGTTTGCTCATTACTCCATCAGTCAACTCCATCCCGGCTGCTGCCCTACAAGCCTCCACCCTCTTGCTGTCTCTGGGCCATCAAAGGGCTCTTTGCAGCTAGCAATCTAATTAGCCAGCCCAGAGCACCACGGAGGACCAGGGCAGGCGCACTTGAGCTCATTAAAAGCTGTCTCCTGCTTGGGAAATTGCTCTCCGTTTTACCAGGGCTGTTTGCATTTTGCAGCTCCCAGGGGATAGAGGGCAGTGCTGGTTGAATTCCTGGCTAAGCCATTTGGCCCAGAGCCTCCATAAAACCTTGGCCCCAGCCTTCCTGACTTGGCTTTCCTCATTAAACCTGGAGACAGGAGCCTGCTGTTTGGCCAACAGAGACCTCCATGAGACAGACTGCAATCCTCTCTCTGAGGGCCCAGGACCCAAACAGAAGGGAGAGCGGTGGCAGGAGACAATGGGGGCTGCTAAGGGAAAGGGGTGAACTCACACAGAAAGTAGAGAGGTGCCAAACAGAACCCCGATTTTCCAAATACAATATAATATGAGCCCCCTTCTTGAGAGTTGATGGTCCCCTGCTTGGAAAAGCTCACTGTAGACTTCTCCCTTCTCCCTTGAACTTGAGCCTGAATCCAGCTTTGCCGTTGGCTGTATCATTTTGTGGATGATCTGTGCAGTACCTGAAGACCTTCTCCGCGTGCACAAGACCTGCAAGGCACTGTGCTTGTTTGCAGGGAGAGGAAGGGGCTGGAATGTGTCATGATCATTATAATGCCATCTCAGCATGGTTAGGAGACATTCTTGGTCTAGCCTCCAGCAGTCACTGGAGTGAATTTGGTAAAGCGGGTGAGGACACTGCTCTGTGAGCGCCCGCCCGCAGATCTCTGCCTTTTCCCGTGAGGCACAGATGTGTTGGCTCAGAGTCCAAAGTCCTTCCCACCCTTGGCACAGTGCCTGCTACAAGGAAAGTGGGGTCTCCCCGAATCCTCAGGTTTTGGGGACTCTTTGGTGCTGGCTCAGAGTGCATAGGCATCAGGACAGGTGTCGATTCAGATGTAGTCCAGAACCAGGGGCTGAGGACAGCGGAAAGCTAAATCATTCTAGTCGTGGGGACAGAGGGCACAAGATACTGTGTCAACCATATCACACATTCAGAAATACCTGATGCACCTGCTTTTTTGAGGGGAAGCATTTCAAAGAAATAAAAGGGTGAATTTCTCATCTAATGCCACGTGCTGTGAAAGGAGCTGCAATGGGAGACAGTGAACACCCCCCTCCCCCCCGATTCCCACAATAATCTCTTGGCTTCCACTGCAGAGATGTTGGGTGAATCCCATTTTCCGTGATGCCCTGGAAACACAGTGGCTCCAGGGAGGGGCTGACTTAGATCACATGGCCCTTTGCTTTCCGCAAAGCCAGAAGGAGAGCCTCTCCCCAGCTGTCACTCATGTTTCTCAAGCCGCAGGGACACTCGCCACATCACCATGCCATTTGGTGGGCGCCACTCCAGAGCACAACGCTCCAGCATGCAGGGCACTTATCGGAGTCTAGTGAGAGCTTATGGGTGTGGCACCCCGACATGCCTGGCTTCCGACACAACCCCTCCTTTGTGCATGAGGTCACCTCAGGCAGGCTACGTGGTTCACTGAATTGCAGTTCTTCAAATGTCAACTGGGGCGAGGATCCCTCTGTGATGGGTGGCTGAAGGATCAGAGATTGTCCACATGGAGTGACTAGCGCAGACCCCGGCTCGCGGTGGATACTAAATCATTGGCAGCCGGGGTCATGCTCTCAGGGCGCATAAATTCATGAATGAAGTAATAAGTGGCTAATCCCTGGGGTGTCTTCCAGCTCTCCCACTCCAGATTCTGTGTCATGACATAATCCTTAGAGTATTTAAAAGCAGGGTCTCTAAAGGGTGCCTGAGAGCTTCCTGGAACCCAGTATCTGGGCTGGAGGTGAGCTAACTCACGTTCAATATGACTTCCGCCTCTCTGATTTCGAGATGCTGTGATTGGTTACTAATTCCCCCTCCTGGAGGCTGAGTTTGCTTCTGGAACTCAGGATGAAATCACACTGTGTTTGAGATGAATGTAATCCAAAGGCTCTCTAAATGCCCATAGAGGTAGCTTTCTAAAAGCCAACCCGAAAGCGCAGACCTGCCCAAGAGTCCTTGTTGTGTCCTTAAAGTGCCCCTTTCCCAACGTTCCTCAGCTTAGTATGTCTGAAATGTACACAGCTAATGTTACTGCCTGCCCATATCACATGCTGGTATCCATAATAATAGAAAGATGAGCCAGCGACATTGTGTCTGGTTCTATAAATAACAAGAGCTACCAGTAGCGAGCACTCCTGCCTCAAGTGTTGTACATGTAGTTGTTCCAGCTCTCACACTAGCCCCATTAGGTGAGTATAGCAGCTCAGAGAGGTTAGGGAATTTCTGAGCGTTCTTCAGCATTATTCAGTGAGCCCTTTTTAGGGTCAGGTTCAAACCCAATTTATTGTGCTCAAAGCCCATGTGCTTTCTACCATTGTGCACAATCCTGCAAATACACCGGGCTAGTACCAATGAGGTGAATCCATGAGCTCACTGCCGGTACCTTGGCACCTGGCACCGTGATGCCAGCTCTGTAAGATACTTAGTGAGTGACTGGAGCCCCCGCCTTTGACGTGGCTAGTGCTTCTCGCAGGAAGACGGGCGTCAAAATTTCTCCATTAGCCAGACTCAATCAGAATCTCCAGAGTCAAGTCCTGAAATGCGTACTTTTATGTAGCTCCCAGTGGGGTCCTTACACACCCAAGGAAAGACGCAGGAAGCCACTGTCTGGTTACAAACCAGACTACGTCTTTTAGATTTGGTAACTCTTCTCTTCCCCGTATTTATGATCCTTTTGCTTTCATTTTAATATGGGGAAGTTAAGGCAAAAAAATGACTCCTAAGACTTCCTCTAAGGTGTATTATCTTTGACACACATTGACATATTTTGAAAATCATATATATGTGCATATATAAGCATGCGCATATATAAGAATCTATATTTCTAGTACAGAAAGTTCCAAATGAAGAGTAAAAGCTTTTCCATACTCACCATGTCCTCGCCTCAAAAGTTACCACCATTGAAAGTTATGTATGTTCCTATAACACACACTGTTCTTCTGCCATTTGGGGGATCTTATGACATTAAGAGTTTTTTTAAAAAGAGATTCCGTAGTATTCCAGGATGTGCCATATGTTTTTCTTAAGACTTATTTATTCATTTGGGAGAGAGAAAGTAAGAGAGAGGGGTTGCAGAGGGAGAGGATCTCAAGCAGACTCAGTGCTGTGCATGGAGCTGATTGCAAGGATTGATCCCATGACCCTGAGATCATGACCTGAGCTGAAGTCAAGAGTCGGACCCTCAACCTACCTGAGCCACCAGATGCCTTAAGCAGCCCCATATTAATTAACACCTTATTTTGTTTCAGGTTCTGCTTGTTTGCTGTTTACTTTTGAAAACAGTGTTGCAATGCATGTTCTTCTACACAGATCTTGGCACACATCTGCGAGTACCTAGTACCATTCCTAAAGAGCGGCATTGGTACGTACGAAGCTAAGTGCATTTTAAATTTGGATACTTGTTATAAAATCATCATTCCACCAAACACAAACAAGACTGCTTGTGTCTTATATAATCACCTGTCTTGTTATCATCAAATATAACTGAGATTAAAGGATGAGACAATAGGGAAGGTGAATGGGGAACCTGATGTCTGATGCCAGTCTGTGACCAGGATCCTGCCTATAGCTCACTGGGTTTACCCATGAAAACACTGAAAATGCAGACATAGAGGAATATACACACACATATATAACGCATATCTATATGCATGTGTATCTGTATGCGTGCACACATTTATATATGCAATGAATGCCACTGGAAACAAACATATATAAGGTGCAAATCATTTTTTAAAGGAAGAACTGGTTCCTAGGAGAAAAGTGAGAAAAGAGAAAAATGAGAAAAATGCATTTTCACTGCTTCTTCTTTTGTTCTGTTTGAATTCTGCACACAGTTAGTAAAATAAAAAGATCTCAGAAAAGAAAATTACAAATGCCCCTAGCCTTTGATTCAGCAATTTCTACTCTAGAATTTTATTTTATAACTAAGCTAAACCAGCCTATGTACAGAATGAAGTATATTTAGAATTATTCACAGAAGCATTGCTTATAATAATGAGAGATTAGAAATAGTCTAAATGTACCTCAATATGGACCTGAAAAATAAGTACTGTACACACTGAAAGGCTCTACATCCATAGCAAAGAATGAATGATTTCATTACATATTGGTACAGACATTTCTCAGAATTATGCTATTAAGTGAAAAGGTGAATTGTAAAAAAAATGGTCTGTGTTATCTATCATTTGTATAAAAAAGAAGACAGAAATCCTGGCTGTGTGGGGGGCACCTGGGTGGCCCAGTCAGTTAAGCATCTGGCTCTTGATTTCAGCTCAGGTCACTATCTCAGGGTCATGAGATCGAGCCCATCAGGCTCCACACCTTCAGAGGGGAGTCTGCTTGAGATTCTCTCCCTCCATCCCACCCACCCCTCGCTTGTGCTCACTCTCTCTCTCTCTGTGTCTCAAATAAATTAATAAACCTTTCAAAAACAACCCCAGCTGTGTTCATGTGTGTGTGTGGCAAAGCTACTATACAAATATGTTATATCATGCAAATATAACATATACCATATTATACACACCAACAAGTAACCGCATACATCAAATACATTTATACACACAGATGTATGTGTATATCCTTGTATTAGAATCAAGCAGCTCTGGAAAGACGCACAAGCAGTAGATACCAGTAGAAGCCTCTAAAAATTCTGTGACAGGGGAGGAAGGATGGGCTGGAGTTTTTAACTCCATGGTCTTCTGTTTCTTCTACAGTCAAAATATAAATGAATAAATTAAAATTAAAGAGAACTGTGTGCAGGCCAACCTTCCAACTCTTGAACTCTCTACTCATTCCTAATAATTTCATCTTATTGACAGATATTTGTCTTTATGGTCATTCTTTACAATGTGGATGAGTGAGAGTAAGGTGCTCTGGAAAGGTAGAGAGGACCCCTTGGGTGTACAAAGCCCTCCATAGAATGCCTGAGCTGATAAATCTGTGTGCACATCTGACCAGATATCTAATTTCAACCCGAGGTGGCTTTGTTGAATGATGGTCCCTTCTGTCACCTACACATTTGACATTTTCCATTGAATATTCATGAAGAGGAATGGCCACTTCAGGCTCCTTTGACAGTAGAAGAGTCCCAAATATCCCAGTTTTCTAGAGAAAATTATTTGTAGATGGTTTTTGAGAAAGAGATGGGTACCCCTCCACCCCACCCCCCACCATGGTGTGTTAGTGGTAGAGCTCAATCTGACTTTTTTTTTAAGATTTTATTTATTTATTTGACACAGAGAGAGATCACAAGTAGGCAGAGAGGCAGGCACAGAGAGGAGAAAACAGGCTCCCTGCTGAGCAGAGAACCCTATGTGAGATTTGATCCCAAGACCCTGAGATCATGACCTGAGATGAAGGCAGGGGCTCAACCTTATGAACCACCCAGATGCCCTCAGTCTGAGTTTTAATCTACTTTCATCTACTAACACTTGTGTGAATTCAAGTGCCTTTCTTAAATGAAATGGTATTCTCCTACCCTTTATGAAAATGTTTCAAATAACATTTATTGCTTACAAAAAGAAATGTATATGCTCTTGGAAACACACCATAGCTTAACTTCTCAGGGCAGTAAATAAATAAATAACACAGGAAGAGCCGCCACTGAGTGAGGTCATCAGAGGCAGGGAACCTCTCCTAATGCATGGGCTCTTGTGTACCGATCGCATATATTTATGTGTGCTATTCATAGGTCTTTTCTACTTCCTTCAGACTCTTGGCCATGTTCCAGAGAGTTAAATTGATCTTCAGTTAAGAGATTTTTCACACATTTGTATAACTCCAGGTCTTAGACACCAAATTCAAACACGCTTATACTTTTAATGTAGCAGCTTAAATTTAACACAGTAAACATTTTATTAGATTTTTTTCTCATCTCTCTCTTCCTTATTTCTCCCCTTCTCTGGTAGTCTACTTAGGCAGCTATAACAAGATACCACAGTGTGGGTGGCTTAAACAACAGACATTAATTTCTCACAGTTCTGGAGGAGAGGAAGTCCAAGATCAAGGTGTTGGCAAATTTGGTTCCTTGTGAGAGGTCCCCTCCTGCTTGAAGATATCTACCTTTACTCTATCCTCATGTGTTGGGGGAGGGGGCATAAGCACACTCAGTCACTCTTCCTCTTCTCATAAGGACACTCAATCCATCATGTGGACCAACCCGCATGACCTCATCTAAACCTAATGACTGTCCAGAGACCCAGAGACTCCACCTCCAAATGCTTTCACCGTGGGGGTTAGGGATTTGGCGTACGAATTTGAGGGTGGGGACACAAACATTCGCTTCATAACCTCTTCCTTTCATTTATTTGCCTTCCTTCCCAACATAAATATTTATATTGTGCTTTCCATGTCCCTGGGCTATTAATCTAGGCCCTGGAATTAAAGAATTATCTCAGGACTCACACAGAACCTGCCCTCAAGGAGTCCACAGAGTTTCCATCAAGTTTCCATCAGGAAAAATTCTGCTATGAATGAACTCTGAGGCAATGGTGAAAGTGACCATGGGCACCATCAGAAGACCTGGAGGAGGGCAATAAGTTCCATGGAGATAGTGAGAAGGAAAGTGGCTGGGGAGTTTAGAAGCTTGGTTGGAACTCCAGGCAGCCAAATGGAAGAGAGGCTTTCTAGGCAGAAGGCATAGCATTGAGCAAAAGTGTAGAAACCTGAACTTGAACATTTTTGGTAAACCCAGAGTAGAATGGAGTCTTTTGGTGGGAGACAGAAGCAGAAAGAAAGAGAAGCAGGAGGTACAATTGAAAAGAGTAGGCTGGGGGCGCCTGGGTGGCTCAGTTGGTTGGGCGACTGCCTTCGGCTCAGGTCATGATCCTGGAGACCCGGGATCGAGCCCCACATCGGGCTCCCTGCTCGGCGGGAAGCCTGCTTCTCCCTCTCCCACTCCCCCTGCTTGTGTTCCCCTCTCTGGCTGTGTTTCACTCTTTCAAATAAATAAATAAAATCTTTAAAAAAAAAAAAAAAGAAAAGAGTAGGCTGGGATCAGTTGGTCAATAGTCGCATATTTTACACAAGAAAAAGTGTCAATTTCCTGTACCTTTTACATGAAGGTCATAGAGAGTGCTTGGTGAAAAGCCCTATTTGGAAACCTAAGAAGATCTGAGATTAGAGTTCTTATCAGGCAATGGAGCAGACAGCTTTTAACTCCTCTCCCTGATGATCCTTCCCTAAGACTTGCCGCCATGGTGCCTGCCCACAGGGCCCACCTGTGCCGGATGGCAAGCAGATAGCACCTTGGGCCATCTCCTCTCCCTGCACCCAGGACTCTCACTCCCTCATCTTACCCCTCAGACCTCTGTCAGCTCTCCTGTCAGCTCACAAGCTGCAGGCGCTGGTCTCTCCTCCCCTAAGGAGAGAACTTTCTCTTCCTTGATTTTCAGAGTGGGGGAGATCCTGCCACGTCTAAGAGCAGAAAGGCTGGGACGGTAAGGGGTAGAAACTCAGGTAAGAGTAATTCTCAATCTGCAGCCTCTTGTCATTGGTTAGAAATCATGCTAGTGCTTTCGTTTTGTGCTTTCCTTTAAATTCTTGTTCAATGAAATTAGGTTATGATTATTAGTCTTAAAAACTGAGAATATGGAAACACATCCTAGGGTACAGAAGCCAGAATATCACTATGCACTCAAACATTCTCCCCTCCTCAATGTAGAAATTTCTAAGTACCAAAAACAACAAAAAAAATGTTTATTTTTAAAATTTTTAATTATCTTTTTTTATGATTTTATTAATTTTTTGATAGAGAGAGAGAGCACAAGATGCAGGGCTCAGTCTGAAGACCCTGGGATCATGACCTAAACCAGAGACAGATGCTTAACTGACTGAGCCACGCAGGTGTCCCCCCAAAAAAACATGTTTAGCTGTCTTTTCTATTTTTTATAATATATATGCTGAGAGGCTTATATGGTCATATATTTTTTCAAATAGTGTCTCTTCTTCCAGGAATCTGCTTTAAGAACATAACTGTAGTACCATCAAGCTATGAGTGTCCTACTATTAACAAAAGTCAGGAAAACTTGAAAGCAGACTACATGTCTATCTATCAAGGAGTAGTTGAATTGGTTGTCATAGAGCTACTAAGAATTATAATTTGGGATCATGAGGACAACAAACTTTAAATGAAAAAGTGATAACAGAAGTGTATATAATATTAATACATAAGCATAGACAAAATGCTGGAAGGGAAAGCACCGGAATGTTAGCCACCGCTATAGCTCAGGGGGTGGTTATGCATGACTTTCATTTTTTTCTTTGGAGGAAGATAAGACATGAGGTCAGCAGCAGGGAGGATCAGGGCCAGGTATGTGGCTTGTGGGAGATGGTTAGGCCAGAACTCACTCTTAACACTGAATATAAAGACATGAGGGAGTATGCTTAACGGGGCTTCGGCTGAAAAACACAGAGGCAGATGTGACAGAGGGCAGCCAGGAAGGATGATGGGAAATTATTTAAGAAGCCAACAAAAGGAGAATATGTAAATAGATCTTCGCCTTAAAGGCCTCAAATGAGTCCAGACTAATATGGAAAATCAATGATGCTAGATCAGGCATCCCAGTTCTAGATGTATTTGCTTCATGGATTTAGGCAAAGACTTCCATCCCTCATTTTAGCTGATTTGGGGAAAGACTCCATTCCTGCAGTCACACCGTGCTAGGGCCTTCTGGAATACAAATGTTCCCTCATGAAAAACAGTTCCAACTTCTCAGTGACTATCATAGGAGGAAGAACTGGAAAAAAAATTTTTTTTAAGTGATTTTTGCAGGCTTCTTAGGATACTTTGCTGTAAAAATGTAATGATTAAAATAAAGGAAATTTTAGGTTTTGCTAGTATGAACTGAGAATGGGGTTTTGCTGCAGTGAATACATACATACATAAATACATACATGCATACATACATACACACATAAATACATGCATGCATACATACATGCAAACATACATGCAAACATACACGCATACATACATACATAGGGGCCATTCTGGTGTGAATCCTCTGTGTATTGTTTTAAAGGCTCTGTGCTAATACCAGAAGAATATATTTCTGGTGGGAAGTGATATACTTCCATGGCTTCAGGGAACTTGACTTCTGTCCTAAAAATATATTTCCTTAGATATTATAAATAAAACATCTTAAACAATAAAAAAGTAAAAATATGACCAAAAAAGCCCTACAGCACACAACAGTGTTTTATACCTTTATCCCTTAAAGACTTTAGCTCTATAAGAAAAAAATGAACATCTGCACCCCAATGCCTCCCCACAAAAAATGTGCATGTGAAGTCTACAAAAGGCAGTTTCTAAGAGAAGATTTGCAAGTGACAAATAAAAATGAAAATGCCAACTCTGATACTATTCAAAGAAATGAGTGATAAAGTATCAGTAAAACAAAATTTGCTCCTAGCACGTGGAGAGAATGTATTGTGGAGCTTTTCTTGCTGTAGTTACATATGATCTGATGTTGGAGAGCGTGTGGCTCAATGAACATCCCTTTGACCCCCTGGTGTGGTCCATCGCTGCCACGGGTCTGCCATGCAATTTACACTTGGTCCTTATCCTTGAAACATACTCATTTAAATATTTGAAATTTATTATTTGTAAAGGCATAAATATATGTATAAATCTATGTGTGTAGTTATGCAAAGCAGAATTTTGTAATAGAAAAAAATCTCCAGAGCAACTGAAAAGACTCACAGTGGAAAAATGTTCAAATTCATTATGGTTGATTCATTTGATGGATTTCTACACAGTGGCTTACTCAAAGACTATTTAATGACATGGGAGATTGTTTAAATAAGTAAAAAATAAGACGAAGCTAAAAACTATATGTAGTATACTCCTCAATATGTTTATATAAAAATACTGGAAGATAGTTAATCAAAATATTAATAATAGTTATTTCTGCATGATGGGATTATCTCTCCTTCTTTTCCACATGTTTCCATACTTTCCAAAGTTTCTACCAACTTTTAGCCCCAAGACACTGAGACTGTAAGATGACATTATCTGTCTAGCAGTGGATTGTCCATGCTTGCATCCTCGATTCTAAGGGGACTGAGAAGAGTAAAGCCTTTTGTGAAAGGTCATGTGGCAAGTGTGTAGTGTCAGAGATAGAGTCAGATAATGGGTAAATGCATAAGGACTGATGTTAATCGATAATATACTATTGCAATAGACAAGACAGTGAATGTCCAGAGTGAATCAAACTCAACTTCCACTTGCTTAAAGGAATCTGGGCATTTTGAAGGCAGAATGAGGGACTAGGGAGGGAGTGAGCAGCTCAGCAGAGTCAGGAAGGGTAAAAATTCAAAAAGCGGGAAGGGACAGGTTGGTCCATGTGAAACTCATCTGGGAGCCTAATGCTTCTGGACATTAGGTTCCTCCTGTCCCAGGGAGGCTGCAAGTCGGGCACCCAATCTCAGGTGGTGATTAGAACATCAAGGCAGTTCTCTTGGATGCCTTGAGTTTCCCTGGAAGGCGCTTTGAGGGGAGTTAGCATCATGCCAGGGATCCACCTGGAACTGACTTCAAGGGTGGGAGAGGGAGTGATGAGATGGGTAAGGAGTGGTTAGTAAACCCAAAAAGACACAGCATAGGGACACTTTTGAACGTACCCATTGTACATTTAGGTGGAAAGAGTAAAAGAGGGGCCAAGTGTTTCGAATCCAAAAAAATACATCTCTAAAATGTTTACATTTTTAAATTAAACTGTAAGTAAATACAGAAAAAAATATGCAAATCCTAAATATTAGCTAGACGAATTGTCACAAGATCCGAAATGAAGATTACTAGCCATCAGAAGCCCCTCCTGGCCCTTGCCCATCACTATTGTCTCAGGGGAACCATGGTTCTGATTCTTGCATCAGAGATGTAAATTTCTGGCTTTGTTCAATTGTACTGCCTCTGCATTAAGGAAAATAAAAACTAAGGGCAGGTAGCATGGTGCTTCATGTGAGAGTGAAGTCATATCTCTGGCCTTGAGGGGGCATCACCTGGAGCCGAGGCAGACCTGGATTTGATTACACAAGTGCCACTTCCTGACTGAGTGATTTGAGAAGTGTGATTATTTTCCTCCCAAACTCCAGTTTGCTCATTACTAAAGTGGGGACCAGATGCCACATGGGGCATGTTGTTGTCAAGCTAAGTGAGATAATATCTGACTCTGTCCCCACTCAGAGCCTGGTGTTCCATCAGCATTGTTTGGCGGATATATGTATGAATGAAAATAGAGTGGGTGACCTATTTGCACAGACACAGACACGGGGTTTTGGAACATGATCGAGGACGCTTCCCAAAGGCCTTGGCAGAAAATGCGATGTGACTGGAGGAGCATGGAAGAGACAAAAGGTGGAGTGTTCACACTCTTCCCAAGCACTACATCGGACTTGCTGGGTGATCTCTCATGTTGCCTTTCCTCCCTGGGTCTCAGTTTCCTCTCCCATAACTGACAGCTTCTACAATAAGTTTTTCCCTCTACTAACCTAGCTCGAAAACCCTGAATCTATAATTAGCTAACTTGGAAAACCATAGAACCGTAATGAATGCTCTGAAATACATTTAGGGAGAGACATGAGGCTGTAGAAAGAATTTGAAATCTTATATAAGGTTGATAATTTTGCACATGTTATATAAATAAGTAAACTATAGTAAACCCATATAGACTCACAAGGGCACCCATGTAGTAGATAGAAGAATATTTTGCATGATGCTGAGTTTGAACTTCAAATGCTAACCAATAGCATGGAGACCTATAGAGAATGACTCAATCTAAGGTATAACCTATGCACACATATAGACTGGAGGACCCAGGATGCGGTGCACTCCCTGGCTTCAGAAAAATTCAAACTAATGCCTGAAACATTAGAGTTGGTAGAGATGAACCTCCCAGCTGTGAGATTCTGAGTTTAAGACCAGAAAGAGCTCAAATCCATGACATGGCTACCAAATAGTCTATGAATTGCTCCCCAAATCATCCAGAACACATTCAAGACATTTAAATCATTACATTAAAATTACTTTCTCATTTAGAACTTGAATTAGCATTCATAGGCTGAGCTTATTAGAAGTTACCTTCCAAAAAGAATTTAGCCT
The DNA here is from genome assembly GCA_004023965.1 of Spilogale gracilis. Classification (NCBI taxonomy): domain Eukaryota; kingdom Metazoa; phylum Chordata; class Mammalia; order Carnivora; family Mephitidae; genus Spilogale; species Spilogale gracilis. Next base: position 288,766 of record PITA01000164.1, read on the forward strand.
AAAAGTAAAAATAAATAATATTGTAAATATTTCCTTATAATGCATATAAGATCCAAGACCCTTTATGAGGGACTTGAAAGCTGAATTCTCTCCTCACTCTCTTGCCCTGAAATAGACTAACTTATTGCATTAATTTTAACACTATACTCTATAACAGGGCCAAACTACAAAAGAAATGGATGGGTTTAATAAGTTTTATTATCTTGAAAAGGGGAAAAAAATAAACACAGTTTTTCGGAACAGAGGCTTTTCCCCTCTGCTAGTAAATTCTAAGATGGATTTATCCCACAAGTCCTCCAGACCTCAGCTGAAATCCCAGATCTCCTGACTTCTAGTAAATTACTCTGTACACTATACCATCTTGTGCTTTTCACTCTGCTTTTCACCTCCAAAGATTTCTTATAGCACTCCTTCAATAGGTCATCAGAGTATCCACTCTTTCAGTTAGAGATCCATTCACTCATGCTCTAAAAAAGCCCCACAAATCCCCAATTATCTATTAGTGTTCGATGCTGTACATTCAAAAATGAATGAGGGGCAAGGACCCTGTCTCCAAGTCTCCACAAGCTCAAGGAAAACAGAAGCACTTGTGTGCGGGAGTCCCATAGAGTCATAAATCAAGGCCAGCCCTACAGGGGACCTGCTGAAGGACCAGTACACACAAAGTGTCCTTCTACTTCCTTTTGTTCGAATCATATCTATCAGCCTTTTGGAGTGTGGGTCTGAGCCCTGAAGAAAGACGTGGCCCATGCAAAGCTCAACAATGGAGAGGAATGAGTGAGCCTGGTCTCCTTGCCACCAGTCATGGCCCTGTTCCCATCAAGCAGGAAGGTTGAGTGTTAAGAGACCCTTAAGGCAACCAGACCAACTGAGGTGGGTTGCTCAGGGTTAAGATGGGCAGAAAGATTGTCTCTTAACCAAAGCTAAAGGATTGGAGAAAAATGGAGCAAGGCAGCTAAGCCAGAGAAGAGGGCCCCCTTCCACACTCCCCACTACCTGGCCCTGTTCCCCGCACTCTTCCGGAGCCCCAAGGCCACAACAAAGACCTGCAACCAGCCCAGATACAGGGTGGTGGGGAGGAGGGGTACCAGAAGGCCCATCAGGATAGGAAAGGACAATGATAGGTCATTGTACACTTTCTCCACGGCCTGCCAGCACCATTAAATGTCCACGATGAGAGCAAACAAATGGTAAGGGAGAAAAGTAGATCTAATGAATTAATATTTGTCTTGATTTTAAATGCAGGCTTGGATTCTATCTGACCATATCCTTGCAGTAACATGTTAAATTTGTCATTTACCAACCGGGGCTTCAGTTTCCTCACTGTAAAACAAGGAACCATCCTACAAACTTCTAAGGATTAAAAGAGATCTTAAGTGTGAAAGCATTTAGTGAGTGGTCAAGCACCCCTGGTATTGTTGCTCCTATGAGCGTACTTTTACACAGTGGGAGACTTTTAATCTTTATGACTTCAAGGAGTTGTTTTTGCCTTATCTTGTTTTGCCTTCCTTAATTAGAAATGTATCATCTTGAAGTATCTCCCCCCCCACCCCAGGCCCCTTGGATTTTCAATTTCAAGCCCCATTTTCCAGGCCGGAACCAGCACAGGCAATGGAAAGAGTATGAACTTTGCAACGCTTCCGAAGTAACGATATCTAATCGCAGCTCCGCCATTGCAAATCTGTGCAACCTTGATCGAGTGGCTCAGGCCTTCTGTTTATTGGTCTATAAATAGGAGCAAAAACACAGCATTCCCTATTTTAGGGTAAGAACACAGTACATTGATCAATTTGGAAAACTAGAAAAATGTTATTTCTCCAATTGGATCCATACCAATGGCAAGTCGCTCTCAGAATAGACCAGAGATTTCTTTTGCCCCAGCTTCTATGAATATCAAGCACAACCCTTTAGTCTTTTGTAAGGGAAGTGAAACGCTGCCTTTTATAAAAGAGCTCCTCGGTGGCAGGCTGCCCAGCTCCCCGTCAGCACTCCCTCTGCTTATGTGTAGCTCCAGACTTGTATTGATATCCGCACGCATATGTTGGCTCAGCTCCTCCTTTGCGGGCGATACATTGCTTCTGCCGAAGCTGCCAGTGCAATATTTTCAAAATAGACATCCATTTCTAGAAGAAAAGAGATCCAAATAAGAATGTTTTTATATATATTTTACATTGAAAATCATTATGATCGGTGTCTTTCATTTGTGGCTGTTCAATAATCACTCTAGTCATGACCGCCCAGTGGTGTAGAGGGAAGTGCCCGGGGGGAACAACCTGCACATTGCTCAGATCTGTACAAGGAATATGGACCAGGTCGACTCTGGGACGGGCTTGGAGTTTCTCAGTCTTACCATTTGTGTCAATCATGTCTTGCATTGTGCCGCTGCGAAGTTCACAGGCAGAAGACACAGTCCCAGTACCTTGGGATGTGAGCTTATTTGGAAAGAGGGTTATTGCAGATGTAATTAATTAGGTAAGGATGAGGTCATAGTGAGGAAGAGTGGGCCTTGATCCAATATGACTGTGTCCTTATCAAAAGGGGCAGTTCTGACACAGACATGTAAACGGCGAGAGTGCTGTATGAAGGTGAAGACAGACGTCCCCATGATGCTTCTACAAGCCGAGGACCACCAAGCACTGCCAGCAAACCAGCAGCAGCTCGGGGAGAATTTGGGAACAGATCCCCTCTTGCAGCTTCGAAAGCCACCACCACCCCCGCCACCTTGACCTTGGACTTCTAGCCTCCAGAGCTAGGAGAGAATAAATGTCTACCGTCACTGTGTTACCGCAGCCCCAGGAACCGAGTATGCTTTGTACGTTTCTGATATTACAGAGACTTACAGATTATTAGAACTGGGAGGTGCCTTTAGAATTCATAAAGTATAATCACGTTATGATCCATATGGAAATAGTATCTAGAAAGATCCTTCCATACCTAGAGGTGAGGGGTTGACTGGAAGCCTGGGTTCTTGGTGACCAGGAGTGTGGTGGGTGTTTATTTCCCTGCCCTACACTCTTTACGAAGAGATCATTGGGGGAAAAGATAGAAGTTATTCTGTATAAAAGTGCCGTGAACCTAGAAAGATCCAGACTTTCAACTTCACCTCCTGCTCAGTTTGCTGAGACAGCCTCCATCCTATCCAAGTCTTCCAACTCTGGTTCAGACCCACTCAGGCTGAGTGCCAGACCCCACGGCTGCCTTTCTTTGAGCCTTGAGGAGTATGCTTCACAGGGAATTAGAAGTTAGGCCTGAATGAGATGTGCATGGGTATTCATGCAATTCTTTCCTCTTCTAGTCTTCACTCGGACATCATTGTATATCCCTTCCTATTGTGCCCTACTTCTTTCTAAATAGCATTTGTAATATTCTCTAGTTATTGTATTTATTTATATTTATTGTCTGCATCTCCTTACTCAAATGTAAGCTCTAGAAAGTCAGTAATCTTCTTCTGATTTTTTCACTAATGTATTCCAAGCTCCTAGATTTATAGTATCGGCGGTATATCAGGCTTCTAATGTAGCACTTTGTTGTTGTTGAAAGAATGCATAAATATCTTGAAAAATATCTTTTTTGAATACTTCCAATGATACCATGGAATTTATTGCTTTGCTGATTTGGAGGACAGACTAGTAGCAGAGGCCTCAGCAACTCAGGGGACCTCTTAACACTGGCAACTGTGGGTGGCGGTCGGGTTGCCTGGGTGGTAGCCCAGAGCTTCAGCTCACTGAGGGAAGAGCCAAAAGAAGCCTGCAGGAAGCACTTGTGGAGAAAACTAAGCCTTAGAATTTAGCTGGCAATGTCCTCTCTTTTGTTATTCCCAAATATATTCCACAGTTGTATTTTTTAAAATACTATGTTTAAGCTACTGTGACAAAAAAAAATAAATTAGACAAGCAGCTCTGAATCTCCTCCAGAGCTTCTGTCACTAAGGTGTGGACGAGCTACATGTGGCTGTTTGAATTTTTTTTTTTTAAGATTTTATTTATTTGACAGAGAGAAACACAGCCAGAAAGGGAACATAAGCAGGGGGAGTGAGAGAGGGAGAAGCAGGCTTCCCGCCGAGCAGGGAGCCCGATGTGGGACTCGATCCTGGGTCTCCGGGCTCATGACCTGAGCCGAAGGCAGTCGCCCAACCAACTGAGCCACCCAGGCGCCCCTTGAATTTTGATTAAATGTGAATAAAGGTGAAAATCCACTTCCTCAGTCACTTTAGCCTCATGGTCATTTCTCAGTTGCCACATGTGGCCAGTGGCTGCTGGACCTGACAGGGTAGATGCAGAGACATTGCCATCCCTGTAGGCAGAAGCGTGTTGTTCGTGTCCCTAATGTCTGAGATGTGGCACCATGAAACAAAGGCTTCCCAGTGAACAACAGAAATGTTCACTCTTCCTTAGATCAAGTGACGCATCGGCCAGATGGATTTGGGTGAGGTCACCTCTGCTAGGTTCCACGTTCACTTTTTTCCCCTTAACAGTTTAACAGATTTGTGCATGACTGGCCACAACTCTCATATGTTTTCACCAGGTTATGGTATCGGGTGTTCAGCTTCTAGGACTTCCATCCATAGTCAAGGAAAGCATTGTTGGCAAGAGCAAGGAGATATTTGTTGTTTTGTTAAGTTCACAGAAATGCATGTAGTTTAAAATAACTGAGCTGTGGGGTTCAGGGGAGGAGTGGAGGGTTCTCGTGTTCTCTGTGGAAAGAAAGTGACTCAGCGGCAAACCCTGGAGGTTGGGAGTCTGGCTGTTACACATTTATATCCTTAGCACCTAGCATAATGTATTCTAGTCTATTCACGTTTGTCTGCTGCTGTTCTTGTGGAATGAATGGTTCAGGTAATCAACCAAGTCACACACCAGTCGACTGACTAATGACAGATGAACAAGGGCAAGCTTCATGGCTGGAATAAGAATGTTGTTCTCTAGCGATTAATTGACTCCAAAATTCCAGAGGGTTCGCTGCAGAAGCTTGCTTTTAATTTAATTTTATATGTCTCAAATAGGTCAAGGTGAAGGCTGATCTTTCACGTCATTGCTCAGGGACCTAGGCTGGTGCATGACTTCCCAACTTTTAGCTACAGTACCCTGAACAAGTAGCCCATAAGGTCACCAAGGTATAGAAAAGGAGAAATGGAGGAGTGCCCAGGCACTTAGCTCTCTCAGCCCAGGAATGACAGCCATCAGTTCCACTCAAAGGTTATCAGCAAGCATGTGTCACATGACCCCATTCCTTCAAAGGAGACTTGACATGGAAGGACCACCTCATGTATTTGGTGAGCACTCACTCTCTACTGCCCCAAGTCATATAGGACCGTGGCAAGAAATTTAAACTCTACCCATTAGTGGTTTCCAAGCTATTATTGTCAATCAACAGAATCCTTTCTTCGAATAAAGTACAATATATAAATAAGGCAAAAATAGAGCTCTTTTGGTGGAAAGGAGGGCACAGAGAGGAGGAGCCATAAATCGGCCCATTCCACAAACCCTCATGTACCAACTCCGTACCTTGTGTATTCCTCCGGGGAGTCTAAGGCTCCTCAAGGCAGAAAGTGGTATGATCCCATCTTCCCCTTGGAAGACGAATGCAGCACGGTTGTGGAGGGAGCCAGGGAGAAGTGGGTTAGACAGAGGCTATGTCTGTGTGTCAAGGTGAGAGGCAGGGGCAGGTTCAGAGGCTCCTGGAGCCATTCAGATGAGAGATGGTGAGGGTCGTAACCATGTCTCCACAGAACGCCATGTGTTTTCCCAATTTTTCCCAGCTCTAAACTCTATGTCTCTCTCTCATTTCACCTTTATAGAGGTTGACATCAATCCAAGTAGCTTTCCAGTACTGATAGGTCCGTTAGAGTCCGCACACTTTCTGTAGAAGGCCTGACAGCCATTTGGTTATTATTCCAACTATCCAATATCGCTGTTGTTAGGAAAAGGCCAAACCAAGTATCGCAGAAGGGGAGGTGGGTGAAGGAATGGGGTAACTGGGTGATGGGTATTAAGGAAGGCATGCAGTATAATGAGAACTCGGTGTTATATGTACTAATCATTGAACACAATGTACTAATCATTGAATCAATGAACACTACATCAAAAACTGATGATGTACTATATGTTGACTAATTGAATTTAAATAAATAAATACAAAAAAATTTTAAGAAAAAGAAAGAGAGAGAGAGAGAAAGAAAGAAAGAAAGAAAAAGAGAAAGAAAGAAAGAAAGAAAGAAAGAAAGAAAGAAAGAAAGAAAGAAAGAAAAACAAGAAAGAAAGAAAGAACAAAAGAATTAAAAAGCCAAGAGGGACAGTGTGCAGAAGAATGGACATGTGTGTACCAACACAATTTTATTTACAAACATTGAAATATAAATTTCATATAATTCTCACATTTCATGAAACATTATTCTCTTTTTTTATTTGTTTTCAATCATTTAAAAATGTGAAAAACATTCTCAACTCATGGGCGATGTAAAAACCAGGCTGTGGCCCAGATTTGACTCGTGAGGCACGGGACATGGACCCCAGGATTTATGAATACCAAGTGACTGTGTCCCTGTGGAAAAGGCTTATACTCATGAAGATGATTCTCCTTTTTTTTTTTTTGAAGTGTCATATATTGTGATGAAATAAAATAAAAGTGAAGGTATGTAACTCCTGTTTTAAGCAGTTTTTCCCTAGAACACTCAGAGACCCTGAAAAAAACAGTACTGGAAATCATTGTTGATTCAGTCAGTGAGGGCTAGTGTGTTTTGATTTTGTACCATCCCTAGGCACTGTAACAAATCCACACCATTAGGATAAACAAAGCAAAATAAAACAAAGCTGGAAGGCTCTAGTGTTCTTGAATTTCTTCTTGCCTCTGGAATAGAAGCTCAGGAATAAAGATACTCCCTCAGGCACCACCCTCTTCTGCTGCTGAGACCACCAGTTAATTGTAAGAATTCCCCGAATCACTGAACTGAGAAAAAAGTTGGACTTCTTAAGGCCAAGAAAACAATTTTGTTCAATTTTTCCTCATCAGGAGTCATCCTATCCTTAAAAGTACCGGAACGAACGAACACACCAACTAAAGCACTAAATGAAATTATTTGTTCTTAAAGTGATTTCTTCCCAATTTTCGAAGTAATTCAGATTTATTCTAGATAATTTAGGGGAGAAAATGATCTAATGGTATGATGATGAGGACCAAAGTTCCTCCGCTTCTCAGAATCCAGAGACAGACTTTGCCATTTCGTTCACACAATGGGGATCGTCTGGGACTTATATATTTATAGCCTGATTCTTTTTTCCACTCATCATCATACTCTGAACATTTTTCCATGTCATCAAAAAGACCTTGGATTTGTTGTTGTTTTTGTTGTTGCCCATAGAATTTCGCACAGATATATTTTTATTTAGTTTACTAATTTATCGAATACGACCTTTCATGAGCAATCATGCCGATGGTCAGCAAGCATTTACTGCATGCCTCTTCGATGCGGTGGCCTGGCCTAGACACTGCAGGCAAGACGAGGACAGTCTTTGCCCTCACAGAGGTGACGTGTGGCTGCCTTTGTGTGGAGGTCCTGCACTGGGCCCCGTGGTCCTGAGGAGTGCACTCGGGGTTTCTGCTTGCTGTGAGCTCTCAGCTGGTGAGTGAGCAGGGTAGGTGGTCCAAGGACAATGAATGCTCTGCCCTTCCCAAGACGGAGGGGCACATCCTTGGCAGTGACAGGGGTGAGAGGGCATGGAGAACGTCTGCAGAACAAAATGACGTTGTTTTAACAGATATTTTGATTCTAGCCTGAAGCATCTAGATACAGGTTATGCTGTGTCCAAGTGATGCTGAGAGTCTGGCCTGGTTAGTGAGAGAGGACTTGGCATTTAAGATGAACTCAAGGGGCTGCTGGGCGGCTCAGTCCATTAAGCGTCCTGCTCTTGATTTTGGTTCAGGTCATCATCTCCAGGTGAGATGGAGCCCCACGTTGGGCTCTGCATTCAGCAGAGTCTGCTTGAGATTCTCTTTGTCCCTCACCCTCTGCCCAACCCCCATTCTTCATCTCTCTTAAAAAAAAAGAAAAGGTGAATGTAAATTCATCAGAACAGGAAAGACACAGGTTATCTTTCTAGATGACACAGGGAGCAGCAACATCAAGTGGAGGATATTTTTGGATCAGGACTCAGTTCTTTAAATCCTGGTCTCGATGTTGATGGGGATTATGGTACCCATTTGCCTAGTGATGCAGTAAATAGTCTTTGTGTTCACTCATCTCAGCAAACCAGAATCCCCCCACTCCCAGGGAAGGTGCTGGTGCCGCCTGGGCCAGAAGACCTTCCCTCTAAGTGGGTGTCAAAAAAACTAGCCTTATCTCGCTTATCCAGAGCCCCATCTGTGAAATGGGGATAGAACGTCTGCTTTATTTTCACAAAGCGGTGAGGCAGTCGTATACAAGAAAACATTGTAAAAAGAAATATAAATTGTTAAAATAACCCATTTTAAGGTAAGGCTTCACATCGTTTCTGAAAAATGTTGTAAAGTTTCCAAAATGTTTTAATATGAGATGATTTTTATTATTTTTAACCACAGAAGCAAACATAAACAGACTTTTTATGGACACCTGTGTCTCTTCTGTACGATGTGACTGTCCAGTCTGCTGGAACACCTTCAGGTACAAGGGTCTAAATCCAAACCTCTGACTGCCTTCCCTTAGGTGCCTTATCAATAACCTATGCACCACAATTTCTTCTTTTGCAAGACTTACCCCTAGGAAGTGCTGCTCTGGGGAATCAGGGGAATATCAGGAGATGATATTAGTAAGGCACCCTGCCTCGCAGCTAGCACAGATTAAACACTGAAGAGTTACTTTATTATTGTTGTTGCTGTTGTCACACTATATCACTTCTTAATGCAAGCTGGATACTCACTAACAGAGCATCCTGGTTTCATACTGTGCTGATCACCAGCCCAGGAGATGTCCTTACCCACGTGACTATTAATTCATGTCTCTCCCATCTTGTATTTTGCCAGCTAAGGTTTTTTTTAATTTTTTTAATTTTTATTTATTTTTTTTCATCTAAAAGCAGTTTCAGAATGCTTGTTTTGAAACATGTGAATTTGCTGCAGTATGACTGATCCATGAGGGGATGATCTGAGCATAATGTGAATATGTACTTGTATATACATTATTTCACATGCAGGAAACTGAGCGCCATAGGAATATGTAAAGTGCACACACCTCACGCTTCTCTCAGCTGATCGTGGATGCAGATCGTGGCACATCTATGACCACACCCATCCATGTCTGGTGCTAGAACTTTCTCTGATTTCAGATCACCCTCCATTCTCTACTTTGTAAGAGCTTACAAGCTGTCCCCTTCCAGCCAGCAAACTCCAGGTCTTTTCTAAGGAAAAGTGGCATATTTATTGTGCTATGTATGAATGTCTTCACTACCTAACAAGAGTGAGATTCTGCTGCTATTTTTTTAAAGATTAATTTATTTGAGAGAGGGAGCGCGAAGAGGGAGAGGGAGACAGACTCTCAAGGAGACACTGCACTGAGTGCCAAGATTCAGGGCTCGATCCCACAATCCTGAGATCTTAACTTGAGCCAAAATGAAGAGTCAGATGCTTACCCGACTGAGCCACCCAGGCGACCCTCCACTACCATTTTTATTAGGTACCTGTCCTTGTGAATGTGTGTCACTGAAGTTTTTGAGTGTTGTAACTACATCTTCTGCCCCAGTCTTGTGGTTTGTAATTGCATACCTCTGCCCAGTACTGTCATTTGCAGGAACATATATGTCATGACATAGCAGAATTCACCATATAGGTCTTCATGTTCTCTGTAACTTATATTTTGCTGGACTTGCCTATTGAGATCAATTTTGCTATTTTGTTTTATAAAGTTTGATCAGGTTCCACGCAAGTGTTTTATTCTAATTTCACAGGTGGCTTATCTGGGGTTTAGCAGGAGTGAAGCCTAGCTTAGCTTTTCATAAGTGAGTGATGAAATGAGAATTAGAATTGACTTGTGTCTCTTGTTCCAGGGGAAGCAGCACATTGTTATGTAAACAGTATGGCCACTGGAGTGGAGCACAGCTAGACTAGAAATCCTGCTCAACCAAATCCTTCCATATGCGTGCCTTCAGTAAACTCCTCAAATCTTTAGACCTCATTCCCCCTCATCCATAAACATCAGGGAAACCAACACTCACTTCTCAAAGTCTCTCTGGAAATGAAGCCACAAAATATATGGGAAATGACACTCTGGTGCCTTGGAGCTGACATATTTGTTCTCTTCTCTTTCCTTTGATAATGGCCAATAAATGTTATCAAGCACATGCTTTGTTCCAGGAACAGTTCTAGGCACTTTTCCTGTATGAAAAAATAATTTATCTTTACAGAAACCTAATGCAGAGGATTCCTTTATTATCGTGATTTTACAGGTGAGCTATGTGGTACAGAGAAAGTTTAGGTGCTTTGCCTAAGATCAAACAACAGTGCGCTCAATACTCAAGTATTGAGTCTTAGCTCCAAATCACCCTACTCTGTTTTGTGGTGCTGGGACCTGGGCTCTGCAAAGCCCTTATCTATTTTGCCACCTGGATACCCACAAGTCTCCACGAGGCTGAAGGGACTTGCTCCTTCCTGTTAACTTCTTACATCACTCCCTGCCCACTGCTATTTGCCAAAAAATATCATGCTCCCTCTGGAAGAAGCAATTCCTTCCTGTTGCAGCAACTGATTCTTCCTCATAGTTTTTCTTGTAGGACAAGCTCTATTGTCTCTAATCTCTATTCTCTAAGGACACCAGCCAGCACTCTTCTCATAGGTCTGTGGTTTAGCTCCAAGGGGCCCTGGGTTCAGCAACTTAGTCACCTAAAACTCTTCATGCCTTTAACCTTAGGGCTGTAAATATATCCTGAAGTTCCTACCTTTGTGACATATTATAGTCTACTTCTTACCTTTTCAATGACCTAGTTGACAACTTTATACTGTGTTAAGGATCATTTGTATTAAATTCTCTCTGTCAATGAAAGTGACTTGGATTCTCTGCTTTCTGGTTGTAACCTGCCTAATGCTTCTGGTAAGGGTGGGAGACAGAACTCTAAACCAGCCAACTGTGTGTGGGGGCCAGCCACTATGTTAGATTGCTTCTCAAATATTACATAATTATGGATTCTTACACAGTGGCTATTGTTGTACACATAAAGCCAATTA